>VMDO01003828.1:107688-135997 GCA_007922755.1 Pedetes capensis
ACACACAAAAAAAAAAAAAAAAAAGAAAGAAAGAAAGAAAGAAAAGAAAAGAAAAAGAAAAGAAAAGAAAAGAAAGGGAGAAAGCAGGAGGGAAGGAAGGAAGGGAAAGAAATAAAAGTGAGAAAATGAGAGAAGGGAAGAAGGGAAAGACAGGAAGGAAGAAAGGGAGGGAGGACGAAAGAAAGGAAAGGAAAGGAAGCTAAGGATTCCAACATAAGACTGCTTGGCCTCAGTCTTTTCTGAGAGATGATTTTCAGGGAAACTCTTGCTTCATATTCAGGCCCCTCTGGCACTCATCTTTGTAGGTGGTGTCTAGAGTGGAGTCAATTGAATCAATTAATCTTCTAGTCAAGCAAAGATTGCTTCACCACCTGTAGGACCCTGGGCTCCTGGTCCTTAGAGAAACATTCTTGCCTGGTCCCCATGCTCTGCCTCTGCTTGGTTGTTGAGCCTTAACTTGCTTCTTTTTTCCTCCATGTATATTCAGAAGCTCTTTGGCTTTTATTAACTTCAACTCTACTACTAACACATTACAGGACTTAACCTCACTCCAGGCATGCACTGGCACTGGACCTGGCTGGGCAGGAGGCCACATTTGGAATGATGTTCTCCCTGCCAGTGATCAAGTTTGGTTAAGAAGTAAGTTATTCGCTGCCAGAAACAACAATCCCAGAATGTTTTTCTAGCTGCATTTAGGAATTTGGTAGTTTCTGCCTCTGGTGATGGTGTTTGGGGTTCATCCATGAACAGAACGATGTGAAAAAACAAAGGCCATGGTTGGGGGCTGGCTAGGAGGGTGAGAAAATGAACTGTGTTGGTAGAAACCTCTTCGGTCTTTTACACCTTGTCTCCATTTCCCTCTGGCAAGCCACCATTTGGGCTGGAATCAACGTTGAGAGTTTGGCCAGTGTTTGTTTGGATAACATGAGGTCAGTTTTCAGACCAAAGCCCATGGAGGTGTGGTTGTTGAAGAAGCACAGGGCCAGCTCTGCAGCCTCCCGTAGAGTCAGGAGGGCTTGGGTTCTGCCAAGCTCTGTGCCTCGGCCAGGGGACACGAGGTGATGGTTATGCACAGGTAACCACACACAGTCCCCTTGCCTCTTAAGTATCTAATGGAATCCTTATGTGAGGAGCCAGGCCTTTATAAGTGCAAGGAAAAGGCAAAGGGAAAACTTGCAGAGTGAGGCTCCATGAGAGGCTTGGAGGATGCCCCAGGCGAGACCTCCATCTACCCACCACCATACACTGGAGAGTCAGGTCTGCTCTGCCTTCCCTGGGAACCACTGAGGCTTTCAGAGGCCTACTCCAGCCCCAGCAGGAGACATGTTGTTGTCACATAATCAGCCATAGTGGAAATACCATGGGAAGTTTACTCTTCATAGATTGACCATCCAACAGTGTAGATGTGTCACCCTAACCCTGATCACTATGAGAACCAGTCAAATCCAAAGCAACTCTCCGCCAGCCCACCCCTTACCTCTCCCTGCCCATGAACCAGCTGTGGAGATGAACATGGCTGGGAAGGCCCCTGACATCCTCCTTGGAGGCCAGTAGGTAGCTTGTACATGAAAGGTCCAAGGGGTGGAGGTGTGAGGAGAGCAAGAAGGAGCCACTGTGAGGAAGGCAGGGTGGTCTTTGCTCATCAAGGAGGTGGCACTTTGCAGGTGTGGTGGCGCAGGGCTATAATCCGAGCATTTGAGATGCTGAGACAGGAGGATCACAAGTTCAAGGCCAGCCTGGGCTACAAAGCAAGACCTTGTCTCAAAAGGAAGGACAAATAAAATTTGTAAACTTAAAAAAAAAAAAAAAAAAAAGGTGGCACTTACTGAGTCTTCTAGATGGCAGCATGGTCGCATAGACACATTCATCATGGAAGAGGAGTCACACCAAACCCTGACTCTGTGGGTTTTCTGTAGAGACAGCCTCAAGCGAGGGGCTTTGGGCCCTCAGACCTCTCCCTGTGATGGCCAGGCTGACAGAAAGCCTGTCTGGCTTGGGTCTTGACAGCCCCTCCCTTCCTTTACAACAAGGGCCAGGAGCCCAAGGTCCTAAGACTCTGAGCTGTGTTGAATATTTCCTAGCCGCCAGGCCTTTTACCATTTGGAATTCCCTCTAGGAGAGAAGCCAAGTCACTGCCTAAGCCTGAGAGTGACTATATTTGTCAGTGTTTCATTGTTTTAATGAAATACCTGAAGCAGGCTAACTTCATAAAGAAAAGAGGTTTGTTTAGCTCACTGTTTTGGAGGCTGAAAGTTCCAACAGCATCACACAGGCTCTGGAGAGGCCACTGTGGCTATGTCACCTCATGGTGGACAACAATAGTTGGAGCTTGTGTGGGAGGAGAGGATCACATCTCAGTATAGGAAGGCAGAGGGAGACTTGGGCAAGCTTAGGCTTTTGTGACAACTCAGTTCCACAAGAGCCCCTTCTGAAGTTTCCTTCGCAGAAACCCCAATGACCTAAGGACCTTCTGCTGTGCCCCATCTCTTAAAGGTCCCATTAGTTCCCACATCACAACACTGGGGACAAAGCTCCCAACAGATGAGCCTTTGAGAGATGCTGACAAGGCTTCTTTTTCATAGGCTGGGGCCTATCTCCAGGCTGAGGCCACATTGCCCAGGCAAGGCCCTCCCAACAGAACCATTTCCCCCAAATGGTTGGGTCATGCTGGATGTGAGTGCATTTCACACTCTCTTCTGGTTTGTTCTGTCCTGCCAGACATATCACATCCATCATTCTCATGTAGGCATTGTGCCAAAGGTCAAAAAGCCATGTTGGAAGAGAGCTGTGAGGGTAACCAGAGTGAGTGCACATATTTTTTATGAGACTTCTCCTCTTCAGCCCCGCTTCATCCTTAGAAAAGACTCTCAGCAAGGATCAGTAGCCTTGTGTTGGGGAAGGGCAAGAGGACAGAGACAGTTCATTCCTGTGTCCTCTGATGGATCCCTTAGAACAGCATTTCTTAAACTTCCATGTACCTAGGATCCTCTGCAAAGCATCTTAACCCCTGTTTTGTTGGGCCCATCCACAGAGATTGATTCAGTGGGTCTGGGTTGGGTAAAGGCAGAACTGTCCTTTCTGATCAGCTTCCAGATAGTGCATATGCTAAGAGCATATGGTTTGAAAACCATGCGTTTGGTGTCCTTGCCAGAAAGATGTCACAAGGATGTGCTGTCTGTGTTACCTGGATTTGCGTGCCAGTGCTGGAAGAATGGGGAACTTTCTAGATTGCCCTGATTGCTCCTGAGAAATGTGGTTCCCCTGCATATTACTATCACCCAGGATTATCTGACTGTCCCCAGCTTTCTCTTCCCCACACTCACTTGGTAGGGAGAGGAGGGCAGAAGATTTGAAATAAAAGAGGTGGCAAATTAAGCTTTGTCTGCTGGTGGTCTTGCTGAGACCATCCTTGTCAAGAGACTTACTACAAAACAATAGTTGTGTTTCATCCAGAATTGAAGATTTGAATTTGGCTATGCATATCAGTTTTCGCATTTATAAAATTCAAAAAATCCTTCTACCATGGGGGTTGCTGCAGGGATTAAAGTTACACCTAGTGAGTGTAGCACCAGAACCAAATTGCTACTTCTCAGAATCTCAGACCAGTGAACGAATAGCACCAATAATACTTTTTCCTGGGGACTGAGCGCTTACCACCTTTGCACTACACAAGTGGCTCCCTAGATGGTTTCATTTACACCTCAAAACAGGGCTAGAGGCAGAGTTCAATGATAGAGCAGTGGGCCAGGTTCCATTGATCCTCCCGCTGCAAACAGACGGTAAAACTCAAGATACCCAAGGGGGAAGATGCTATCACTACTCCCGAGGAGCCCCAGTCTTAGACACGAAGTAACTGCCCCTTGTCACAGAGGGGTTGAACCCACGTCTCACTCAGGATCAATCTGTTACCACCTCAGAAACCCCAGGAATTCTCCTTGAGAAACATCAGATTGTCAAGCGCCCAAACTAGGCTAACAGTAGGGACATCTGGGGTGTAGATCTCTGTTAGCATGGAGCCGTGTGGGCATGGGAAAGAGACTTTGCCTGCGTGGCTCTCAGCCCCCTGATCTGTGAAGTGGTGTCTCAGGTCTGTTATGATGCTAACATATCCAGACTTCTGCTTCTCCACCTGCACCAAGTTGAGTTCTGGATGTTTCTCATGCTGCCCGTGTGCCATCTCCAGGGCTTCAGCAATAGCCTAAGTTCCAGAGCACTATATAGACTCCTGTAATTGTCTCAGGCTTGGAGAGAAGAGGTTCCCATAGAGTATCACCAGGGACAGCAAGGCCTCAGAAAACAGGAAGGAGCAGGGGAGCTGCTGGTTCACACTCCAGGAGTACCTAGTCTGACATGACTTTTGTGTGTGTGTGTGTGTGGTACTGGGGGTTGGACCCAGGACCTCACACTTGCATGCTCTGCAAGTGCTGGATCACTGAGCAGCACCCCCAGCCCATTTTTTACTTTTTGAGACAGAGTCTTGCTAAATTACTCAGATTACCTCTGGTCTCGAATTTGCGATCCTCCCACCTCCGCCTCCCGAGCCGCTGGGATTACAGGCCTGCGCCACCACGCCCGGCTCCTGACATGACTTTTGAAGGAGGGAAGGTGAGTGAAGTAAGGTATGTGCCCCGGATAAAAATATTTTACCATTACTTCTTTATATGTGAGATGCTTTAAAGAGGCTAGGTTCACACAGCAGACTGAGGATATAACCAGCTCATGTCAACACAGAACTCTAATAAGGCAAAACAGGTATCTTATTTTAATTTTACAGAGAACATCTACCACCTAGATTCTACCATGATCATTTTACTATAGTTGCTTTCTCACATATATACCCACCTAGGCATTCATTAATCTATCTTTTTTGTGTGTGTCTCAAAATAAATGGTGATTTCATCCTTCTTCCTAAATATTTCAGCATGAAGATCGTTAACTAGAGTTTGATATTTGATACATTCTCTCTGATGTAAAATTTGTATACAATGAAATATACAAATGTTAATTATGCATTAGTGGAGTTTTGCCAAAGGCATTAAACCTGTGTAATGCAACCCTCCATCAAGACATAGATGTTGTTATCACTTCAAAGAGTTGTCTTGATGGCTTGGGGATGTAGCTCAGTGTAGAGGGTTTGCCTAGCATTTATGAGGTTCTGGGTTTGATCCTCAGCACACAAAATAAGTAAGTAAATAAAGAGTTCTCTTATGCCCATGTAGATTTTTATTTCCCTGCTAAAGATTAGCTTTGCCCAGAAAAAAGTTTTTAAAATTAGCTTGAGTTATCATTTATATCTGATAAAATTCACAAAATTTAATTTTAAGATGAGTTATAACAAATGTATTCAGCTGTGTAACCACCACCACAATCATGCTATAACATATTTCCATCACCCCAAATGTTCCCTCATGCTCCTCTGCCAGTCATCTCTCCCCCATCCCCTGTCACTGGAAACCACTGACCGGTTTTCTATCATGATGGCTTTACCTTCTCTAGAATGTCACAGGAATGTTGTCATGCAACATGTAGCCTTTCGCATTTAGCTTCTTTCACTTGGCAGGGTACTTTCAGACCCACTCACATTGGTGTGAACCTCAGGAGTTCACTCTTCTCATAGTGATGAGTTGTACCCCATAGTATTGAGGTATTACAATTTGTTCATCCATTTACCCATTGATGGATATTTGAGTTAACAATTTCTGGAATGAAAATTCTAAGTCAATACAATATAGAAGTGATATGGAGTTGGAAGGAAGAACAAATCTCTGTGTCAACTCTCACCTTGTTTACAGGAGGGAGAGAGGATATATATCTAGATTGGGGATCAGCAAACATATTCATAAAGGGCCAGGTTGCAAATACCTTTGTGTCAAATTTTCAACTCTCACCTGGTAACACAGAAACACCCATAGAGGATATATAAACAAATATGCATGCTGTGTTCCAATAAAACTGCATTTATGAATGCTGAAATTTGATATTTACATGATTTTCATGTATGATGAATTATTATCTTTTGATTTTTTCCAACTATTTAAAAATATAAAAACAATTATTAGCTTGAAGGTTGTGCAATAATATGGGGCAGGCTGGATTTGACCCATAGGCACTAGGTTGTTGACCTCTGATATAGATGACTTCAGAATTTTGTAGAAAATTACGTTTAAGTACATGTCTTCAATATTTAATTATAAACACTTGTTAGGTGCTGTCAAGTAGGGTCCAACTCATAGCAGCTCTCACAGGGTTTTCAATGGCTGGTTATTTTGGGATTGCTTTGGGAGTGGATTGCCACATCCTTCTCCAATTTTTGCAGTGCTGAGGACTGAACCCAGGGATTCAGAGAGTGCAGAGCAGTGCTCTACCAACTGAACTAAACCCCAGAATGATGTTATTAAACACTAGAAGAATAGAAATGGGATTTATAAATTCCAACCCAGAAGAGAAAAAACAACGTAATTAAAAAGATTGGTCAACTGAAGAAAAGATTTAGAAGAAGAGGAAGAAAAAGAAGAGGAGGAGGAGGAGGAAGAAGAAGAAGAGAAGAAGAAGAAGAAGAAGAAGAAGAAGAAGAAGAAGAAGAAGAAGAAGAAGAAGAGGAGGAGGAGGAGGAGGAGGAGAAACAAAGAAAGAAAGAGGAAGAGGAGGAGAAATATGCTAAGTAGAAAACTGTAAAGTAACATAATCATAATAATATCTGTGAATAGGTCAAACCAGCCGGTAAAAAGACTGAGAATTTCAGTTTAGGTAAAGAAAAGACAAAAATTAAGCTGAGTACTATGGCTGTTGTTGTTAGGCACTGTGGAGTCCCGTCTGACTCATAGTGACCCTATGTACAACAGGACAAAACACTCCCTGACATTGTGCCATGCCAGACACTATGTCAGTGATTCTCTGCTAGTCACAGAGTTTTCAATGCCTGATTGTTTCAAGATTGTTCCCAGGAGTGGGCTGTGAGGTCCTTCTCCCACATTTGTGGTGCTGGAGTGTGAATTCAGGGCCTCAGGGAGTGCAGAGCAGCACTCTACCAACTGTGCTAAACCCCAGCCCCAGCACTATGGCATGCATGTATAATCCCAGTAACTCAGGAAGCTGAGGCAGGAGGACAGAGAGTTCAAGGCCAAAGACAGCCTCTGCAACTTAGCAAGATCCTGTCTCAAAGTAAGAAATTTAGAACAGGTTAGGGGTGGTAGTACAGTTGCCTAGCATGCACAAGGCCCTGGGTTCAACCCCCAGTACAAAAAAGAAAGAAGAAGGAAAGAAAGAAAGAAAGAAAGAAAGAGAAAGAAAGAAGGAAAGAAAGAAAGAAAGAAAGAAAGAAAGAGGAAAAGAAAAAATTGACCCTATGCTATTAGAAAAGTTACATGTAAAATGAAATTATACAGATCTTTGAAAACAAAGGTATAGGAAAAAATACACCACCTAAGTGATTATCAATATTAGATAATTGCCTTATGTTTCACCAATTCATTCATGGTAGCTTCACTCCTTCCTTCAGTACCATTGGTTCCCCACCATATGTAACCTCTTGAAATGGCTGACTATCCACCAATTCTTTTTGGTATAATGACTCTGTGTATTTCTTCAATCTTCTTTTGATTCCTGTGTCGTTTAGTATTTTCCCTGTAGAATCCTTCACTTTTGCTACTCAAGGCTAGAATTTTTTCTTCAATTCCTTAAGCTTGAGAAAAACAGAGCATGTTTTTCCCTTTTGGTTTTCTATCTCCAGTTCTTTGCATGTGTCATTATAATATTTGATCTTGTCTTCTCTAGCTTCCCTTTGAAATCTTCTGTCTAGTTCTTTAACTTTTTCATATCTTCCTTTTACTTTGTTGTTGTTAGGTGCTGTTGAGTTGGTATCCGACTCATATCGACCCTCATAGGGTTTTCAATGGCTGTTTCGGGATTGCTGTGGGAGTGGATTGCCAGGCCCTTTTCCCATTTTGGGGCTGCTGGGAATTGAAGTCAGGACCTCAAAGACTGCAGCGCAGCGCTCTACCAACTGAGCTAAATCCCAGCCCCAAAATAAGGTTTTCAATGGCTGACTGTTTCAGGATTGCCTTGGGAGTGGATTGCCAGGTACTTCTCCCATTTTTGCAGTGCTGGGAATTGAACTTGAGACCTCAGAGACTGAAGTGCAGCGCTCTACCAACTGAGCCAAATCCCAGGCTTTGTTTTACTTTAGCTGCTCCATATTCAAGGGCAAGTTTCAGAGTCTCTTTTGACGAGTAATTTGGTCTTTTCTTTTTTTTTTTTTTTTCTGTCTTTTTAATAACCTTTTTCTTTCTTCACAAATGATTTCTTTGATATAATGCTACAACTCATCTGGGCTTCACCCATTAGTGTCTAATGCATCAAACCTGTTCTTGGGGTGGTCTCTGAACCTAGATGGGATATACTCAAGATCATACCTTGGCTCTTGTACACTTTTTCTAATTTTCTTCAGTTTCAGTTTGAACTTGCATAGGAGCAGTTAATGGTCTGATCCACAGTCAGCACCTCGTCTTGTTCTGACTTGGTTTTGAGGTTTTTCCATCATCTCTTTCCACAAATACAGTCAATTTTGTTCCTGTATGTTCCATCTGGTGAATTCCATGTGTTTATATTAGTGAAAAAATATATTTGCAATGAAAAGTTCATTGGTCTGACAAAATGCTATCATGGGATCTCCAGCATCATTTCTGTCACCAAAGCCATGTTTTCCAACTACTAAGACTTCTTTGTTTCCAACTTTTGCATTCCAGTCACCAGTAATTATCAGTGTATGCTGACTGCATGTTCAATCAATTTCAGACTGGAGAAGCTGGTAAAAATCTTCCCTTTCTTCATTTGTAAGGCTAGGGGTTAACTCAGTTGGTAGAGTGCTGTTCTGCACTTTCTGAGGACACAAGTTTGATCCACAGAAATAGGAGAAGGATGTGGCAGTCCACTCCCAGAAAAATCCAGAAAAAATCAGCCATTGAAAACACTGTGAGTTTTGCTATGAGTTGGACCAGATTCAATGACACCTAACAACAACATTCCTCACTTGTGGCCTTAGTGGTGGGAGCATAAATTTGAATATAGTCATATTAACTTTGCTAAAGATCATTCAAGAGTGACTGAAGCAGTACATAGACAGGGAAATGCTATAAAATTAAGCTGAATTCAGAAGAGGTCATGGAATCAGGGACATTATTGCTGATGTCAGATGGATATTAGCTAAAAGCACAGAAAGCCAGAAAGATGTTTATCTATATTTTGTTGACTATGCAAAGGTATTTGACTGTGTGGATCACAACAAATTATGGATAACATTGTGAAGAATGGGAATACCAGAGCACTTAGTTGTATTCATGAAGGATCTGTACATGGACCAGGAAGTCATTGTTCAAACAGAACGAGGAAAACACTGCTTGGTTTAAAGTCAAGAAAGTTGTGCGTCAGATTTGTATCCTTCCACTATACCTCTTCAATCTTTATACCAAGCAAATAATCCAAGAAGCTGGATTTTATGAAGAAGAACGTGGCATCAGGATTGGAGGAAGATTCCTTAGCAACCTGCGTTATGCAGATGACACAACTTTACTCACTGCAAGTGAAGAGGATTTGAAATATTTACTGATGAAGATCAAAGAACACAGCTGTCAGTATGGATTGTGCCTCAACATCAAGAAAACAAAAATCCTTACAACTGGGTCAGTAAGCAACTTCATGATAAATGAAGAAAAGGTTGATATTGTCCAAGATTTTGCTTTACTTGGTTCTATGACCAACACCCATGGAAACACCAATCAGGAAATCAAAAAATGCATTACATTGGGAAAAGCTGTTGTAAAAGACTCTTTAAAGTGTTGAAAAGTAAAGATGTCTCACTGAAGATGAAAGCATGCCTGATTCATGCCATGGTATTTTCAATTGCATCATATGCTTGTGAAAGTTGGACATTGAATAAGGGAGACAGGAGCAGAATTGATGCTTTTGAATTATGGTGCTGGAGACAATTATTGAATATGCCATGAACTGCCAAAAGAACCAACAGATCTGTCCCAGAAGAAGTGCAACCAGAGTTCTCCTTGGAAGCAAGGATGGCTAGACTGCACCTTATATTATTTTGGATATGTAGTCTGGAGGGACCAATCCCTGGAGAAGGACCTTGTATTTGGGAGAGTGGCGGGTCAATGAAAAAAGGAAGACCCTCAACTAGATAGATTGACACAGTGGCTGCAACAATGGACTAAACATAAAAAAGATCATGTGCATGGCACAATGTTGGGGAGAGTTTTATTCTATGGAACATACTGTCACTATAAGTTGGACACAACTCAACAGCACCTAACAACAATAAAAACAGGCAAAGCACCAGGGGCCATGTGCACACATGTAATCCCAGTTGACTCCGGAGGCAGAGGCAGGAAGATCATGAGTTTGAGGCTAGAAGCAGCCTTGTGTAACTTAGTGAGAACTTGTCTCAAGATAAAAAGTTTAAAAATGAGAGGAGGGTACAAGCCAGTGGTTGAGCACTTGCAAAGTATGTGTATGACCCAGGGCTCAACCCTCAAGTATGGCAAATAAATAAATAAATAAATAAATAAATAAATAAACGACAACATAGTATATTTATATTAGGTAAATTTCTCTAAAAATTGTCGTGGTTGTTGTTAGGTGCCATTGAGTCAGGTCCAATAGGTATAGCAATCCTAATACTGGAAACAATAATTTAAAATAAAAAATATCAGGAAGAATGGAAGAATTCATATTGATAAAAGACTTTCTATTAATCTAGTCACCAGAAAGATATACTAATCATATGGCTTGGTGTCCATCCCAGTAGAATTCTAAAGTATATCCACCACACACATGTACACATATAACATTGTACCCAACAAATAGAGAATACTCATTTGCCAAACACATACAGTCCTTTTATAAAACTCGTCAAATATTTGACCAGAAGGAGATTCTCAATACATCTCCAAAAGCAGAAATCACACTTATTATTTTGCCACAATGTAACAAAATCAGAAATTAAAAAGCAAGACAAAACATAAGAGGTTTAATTTTTTTCCCTATTGGAAATTTTAAAGCAGCCGTAAGGGAACTCTTGCATTAAAGAGGAAACTATATAGTAGACATAAGCCACAATAGGGGACTATGTTTCAGGGGTTTGTCACACATACAAGTGGAACTCAAGGGAAGTTTATTAGGAACAAGAAAGGTTAAGACTAAATGAAAGAAATATTAAAATGAACAAACTAGAATGAAATAGCAGCAAAACAAAGTAAGTAGAAAGATGGCATATAAAAATTAGTAGAATTTAATGAGGTAGAACATAGCAATTAATACAACAGCTGAATGCTGTGATGCCTGCCAAGTAGTGAGGGCAGGTTAGGAGGCTGAAGCAGGAAAATCGCGAGTTCGAGGCCAGAGGCAGCCTAAGAAATTTAGCAAAACCCTATCTCAAAGTTAAAAATAAAAAAGGGTCTGAGAGTACAGCACAGTGATAAATTATTTGCCTAGTGTGTGTGAGGCCCTGGGTTCAATCCCTACTATCACCAAAGAAAAAAGAATGAAATTAATACTACAAAACTTGATCTCTACAAAGACCATTGATACTTACAGGTATAATTGAATATCAAAAGTAAAGGTATGGGAATGTAAAATATAACTAACATTTGAAATGAGAAATGAAACAGAACTCTAAAGGTTTTTAAAATATTTCAAGAGATGACTAGAAAGAAATAGTTAAAATAATTAAAAGCATAGATTAAAATGCATAATTTTTTAGGAAAATGAAAATTATCAAAAGTAATACAGGAAGAGATAAAAAAACCAGTTGTTGTTAGGTGCCTTTGAGTCAGATTTGACTCATAGCCACCCTACATACAATAAACAAAACACTACCCAACACTGTGCCATGCCCAGCACTATCGTCAGTACTTCTCTGCTATTCATAGGGTTTTCAATGGCAGTTTGGTTTTTTGAGAGTGGGCTGCCAGGACCTTCTCCCAAGCCTGCAGCACCTGGTATTCCCAGGCAGCCTTTCATCCAAGTACTAACCAGACTGATCCTGCTTAATTTCCAAGATCTGATGGGATCGGATGTCACAGTGATATGGCTGCAGGCAGAAAACCAGTATAGGTCAATAAATACTGAAGAAATTATAATTGTTGCCAGTGTTTTTCCCCTAAGTAAAATACAATCCAAACAGGCCCAGATGTCTTTATTAGTGAATTACATCTAATTTCCAGGGATCTGACAATTTCCATGAAGCACAAGTTATTCCAGAGTATAGGAAATGATCGAAACACTATAAGGCTAAATACCAAACCAGGAAGGATAGCAGATATGTTAGTGGAGTACTATGAGAAGCAGGCAGGGACTTGAACTTAGGAATGCAAACAAATGTTCACACCTGGGAGAAACAAAGGCAGGGGAAAGTTTCAGATCAAGATACAGATTTGGTTAAGCCTCACCAGTCCCACCAAATACGCCAGAGCACAGGTTGCTGTTAGAAGAACTCTGTGTTGGGGAAAATGGCCAGGACTTTATTCCTTCCTTAGTCTTACTTAACTCATATGACGAAGCATCCAGAAAAAAGGCATGACCTTGTCTCACCATGGAGGAAGAAGAGAAGGAGGAGGGAAAGGAGAAGTAGAAGGAGAAAGAAGAGAAGGAGGGAGAGGAAAAAGGGAAAAAAGAGAATAGAGAAACACTCACTAATTACATTAAAAACTTTAAAGCAAAAACAAAAACAACAAAAGGCAAAACAAAACAAAAACTACCAGCACATTGAATTCAATGGTATTTGAAAAGGATTATACTCAAAGAATGGGTATTTTAAGCAGGGAATCTATTAAGATAATTTGCTATATTAATAGATTGAAGGGGGCAAAAGATATTCCCATTACTATAAACGCTTTCATAAATGGATTTGATAAAATGTATCTATTTCTGAATAAAAAATAAAATAGTTAACAAACTAGATGTAGAAGAAAACTTTATTATCTTGATAAAGTCTAACTACCAAAAATTTTTAGCAAACATCTTATTCAATGGTGAAAAATTAGTCATTTTCAGGAAAGTCAGGAGCAAGACAAGATTGCCCATTATCACCATTACTACTTTATTTAAAATTCTACTTGTGATCCTAACAAAGTCAATAAGGGAAAAAGAAAGAATTGGAAATTTAGAAATTCCCATTCAGCTGGGCATGGTGGCACATGCCTGTAATCCCAGTGACTTGGGAGGTAGAGGTAGGAGGATCACAGGCTCGAGGCCTGAGGCAGCCTGTGTAATTTAGTGAGACCCTGTCTCAAGATAAAAAATTAAAAACTGGGCTGGGTATGCAGCTCAATGGTAGAGTGCATGCAAAATGTATATATGAGGTATACCAGGCTACTTCTGGCTTGGGCTGTGATTTAGCTCTGTTGGTAGAGCACTGCTCTGCAGTCTGTGAGGTCCCAAGTTCAATTCCCAGCACCAAAAAAATGGGAGAAGGACATGGCAATCCACTCCCGACACAATCCCGAAACAGTCAGCCATTGAAAACCCTATGAGGGTCGCTATGAATTGGACACAACTCGATGGCACCCAACAACAACTTCTGGCTTGGAACTTAAGACCCTCCTGTCTCCATCCCACAAGTTTCTGGGATTACAGGCATGCATCACCCTGCTAGGTTGAATTATCTACTTTTAAATGGAAGAATTCTGTGGTGTGTGAATAAATTTTCAATAATACTGTTAAAAATCATCATGTCTACTTAGGAAAAAACAGAGGAATAAACTTTAAAATTGTTAAAAGTGAGAGAATTTAGAAAGATGACCAAGTACAAAATCAACATACAAAATCATATTCCAATACGCTGACAATTGCCAGTTTCAAAACATCACAGAAATACAATCCCACCCACTGTATACAGACAGATTAAACACCTAGGAATATGCCCAGTAAGAAACACAGAAATCTTAAGTTTGAAAACTATACAACTTCACTAATGGACATAAACTAAATTATAAAGCCTGGCTGTCCAGCACCCATCCCATCCCTTCCTCTTCAAAAGAGGCTGGGAAAATTCCCTTTAGAAGAGCTTGTTGGTATCAGAGGAAGCACGAAGGAAGAATGGGACTTTGTGGTTCTGATGCACTATTTTAAATGTTTTGCACAAAGCCTCACATTGTCAGCATTCAACAAATACAGCTGGTCCTCTGCATCAGGGGTTCTGCATCCTTGAATTCAACCAGACTTGGATGGAAAATACTCAATAAACAACCCCGCCCCCAGGAACCTGCATCAGTGTGGTACATGTCTGTAGTCCCAGCTACTGGGGAGGCTGAGGCAGGAGGATTGCAAGCTCAAGACAAGAAGGCAGTGTGTGTAACCTAGTGAGACCCCATCTCAAAATAAAAAATTAAAAAGGGGCTTGGGGGGCAGCTCAGTGATAGAACACTTGCCTAGCATGTGCGAGGCCCTGGATTCAAAACTCCCAGTATTGAAAAAACAAACTCTCTCCCAATTGTGTCTGTACTAAACATGTACAGACGTTTTTCTTGTCATTATTCTCTAAACAATATAGTATAACAACTATTTACATACCACTTATACTGTATTAGAATTATAAGAAATCTAGAGATGATTTAAAGTATGTGGGAGGATGTGCATAGGTTATATGCAAAATTACACTATTGTATAGGAGGGACTTGGGATCTGTGGATTTTGGGATCCGTGGGGGAGTTTTAGAATCAATCCCCAGAGGTTCTGAGGGACAAATTGCATTATTTTTCCATGTATATTCCACATAGAGCCACAATTCAGGGTCACAGAATTGAAAACTAGACTTGATCCCGTGGTGTTCACTGATTGGTTAGGACAGCAGGAATGCTTAGGAAAGCGGGCAGCATTGCCACATGAAATAGCTCTCTCTTAAATTCAAAATCCTTCTTTTGTTAGTTTCACCTCTCACACACAATGAGTTACTTGAGAGCAAGAACTATGGTTTTTGACTCCACTCAGATTATCAGTAAAAATTTCTTAATCAAGGACATTCCATTGGGAGTGTCATTTCCTGGAATGGGATAGTTATGTCCCTGATCCTGAGCATCAGATATAGCTATGAGAATATTGGGATTCTTGGAGTCTGATGTCTTTGATTATCATCTGTGTAGGCTTAGCACTGAGCCAACTCTAGGCACCACTAGACCTGAGCAGTGAGTGGGTGGATCGCAGAAGGAGTTCCATTCATCCTTCTATTCATTCAACAAATAATTATTCCGCTCTAAAACTGCCCTCTGCAACAGCAAGGAGATTAAAGAGAAATGGGAGATGGGTAAGAGAAAGACCACTCTCCAGCCAGAAGAATGAGACCAGGTCACACGCAGACTAATAAAGTTAGATAAACAACCAGTCAAACGATTTAGAATCAAGGCCAAGGGTAGGTAACTTAAAGGACAGGCATGTGGGAACATGACCCAAAAGGAGGCTCAGAGTTAGGAACAGATTTTAGCAGCTGTCTTCTCTTATCAGGCTAGCAGACATTTAAAGATTGACAGTACCAGGTGTTGCTAGGATGTGCAAGGCAGACTCCCACACAGTGCTGGAAATATGTACATTTGTTCTTTTTTTTTTCTTTAAATAGTAAAGAGTACAGATAAAGCTTATTAAAGATAGCATAATTATTTAAGGAATAATTACAGGGAAATCTGAGGCACTTGGAGGAGCTTAGGTAGCTCTACAAAAGAACTTAGAGAAACTTGTGTTCCTTGGTTGAATCAGCATAAGGAAGTTTCTGTTCCTCAGAAGCCAGAGAGAAAGGAGAGTTAAGCAGGCTTTTAGAAGGGAAGGTGCCTTGGCTAGACAGAGAAGGCTGGCCCAAAAGGAGAGGTGTGCACGTGGTTACTGGAGAGAGAAGAGAAGAGTAGAGAGGAAGAAGGAGGTTGCAGAGTGGAAGAAGACAGAGGTTGTGGAAGAAGAGAGAAGATGTACCTTTTTGCCGACCTTTCTATACAGTAATCTCACAAGCTGTACCGACATTGAAAATGTACTTATATATGACTCAACAATTCCTAACCAGGCATTTATTTTGTGGGAATAACTGGACAAATGAAAAAAGACATCACAGGGGTATATCATATTTATTAAACATTGCTTGAGAAAGGAAAATTGCAATCATTGGGTCCCACGCTCTCTGAACCAGTCACAATAGCCAGAGGGATCAGGTCTCTGGATTGGCCAAGACTCAGTCATACATCCCTCCTTTGTTGCCATGGGATGGAGGAGAATCTTGACTGACAGTTGAGCCAATGGATTAGGATTAGAGAAGGGATAGTTGCCTACAAATAGATATAGATAGATGATAGATAGATAGATAGATAGATAGATAGGTAGATAGATAGATGATAGATAGATAGATCAATAAATGGAAGAACACTGTTACCAAAAGACTTGGAATGGGCAACCTGCTGAGTAAATCAAATCTATAGCTACCAGTTGCATAATGAAAATAGCAAAAGCCTTATTACTCTGTACCCCACCAACATTTTATAAATAAGGCAGAATTACAAAAAGAAAGGATAGCCAGGAGCGGTGGCCCATGCCTGTAATCCCAGTGGCTTGGGAAGCGGAGGTGGGAGGATCACAAGTTCGAGATCAGAGGCAGTCTGCATAACTTAGCAAGACCCTGTCTCAAAAAGTAAAATAAATAAATAAATAAAATGGGCTGGGGGCACAGCTCAGTAGTCCAGCACTTGTAAAGCATGCAGGCGCAAGGTCCTGGGTTCAACCCCCAGTACCACACACACACACACACAAAAAAGGATAGTTGGAATATCAGAACATACACATCAAAATAATAAAATAATAAAATACACTTCAAAGCAATAAAAAAATCTTAATTTGTTAAAACCAAAAGCTCTATAGATATTCCTGTTCACAATAACTGGAGTGGCTGGTACAGAGGAAGGAACGTCTCAAGTAGAGAGAATAAACTATCCTTTACAGAGCCTCAGAGAGCCTTCATAGTCAGCCCTGAAAAGGGAGATACAGATTTGTAAATCCAGCCAGAGGAGTAATTGAATAACTTGAAAGATGTGGTTGAGGCTGTGAGTTGTAAGAAAAGTATAAACAAGGCAACTGAGAATGCTATGGTGGGGCTAGGAAAGGTCCCTACACCAAGAGGGGCCATGTCACAGCCTCACACGTCAGCGTGGCTGACTCTGTGGATACCACTTGCTTCCTGGTGACCTTGGACAAATGACTTAACCACTGGAGACCTACTTTATTTCTGAAACTGAGAAAAGAAACAATCTGTAGGCTGTAAGAATGTCATGAGACTATGCAAGTGAAAATACCCATGGCATGCCAATGTGAATCAAATCTCAGCGATGTGAAGGGCAGACCAGGAGAGTCTTCATGTTTAAACAGGAGGAAAAAAAAAAAAAAAACTTAACAGGAAAGATTACTTATGGTGACTCAGGAAGTCTGGAGCCAGCCCTTTGTTCTGGGGCAACAGAAGTCCTGCAATTTAACTTGATGGTGCTAGAAAGGATTACAATTGCACTTTCAACCTGGAACTATGTTGAAAAACCAGAACTTTGCCTGCTATAAGTTCTTTGTAGTGTATGAACACTGCTTATGACAACTGTTTACTTTTATGTTTTTATTCTTTGTGGTACGCTTTGGAGAGCTAATGAAACACTTCAGACCAGGAGGTCTTAAACTCCCCAAAGCAAGGGTAGAGGACCTTCCCCAGCAACCAGTTATTCCATTTTGCCTGGGGCTAAGAACACCACAGGCTTTGTGCCCACCTCAAATGCCTTCCTTATGGCTGCGCAGTAGTGTCCCTGAATTTCCTCACCTCACCTCAAAACCAAACCCAGTGAGACTCGCACCAACATAGTGGCAAGCAAGTGTTGGGTTGTCTCGAAGGGAAACAGAGAGGGATGCCATTGAGAAGGCATCTGTGCGGAGAAAATAAGATAGTTCCCCACCTCCTGACCCCCACATGTCCCAGTGTGTGAGGAAAGAGCATTGAACCCAGAGCACAAAGGCACCTCTGTCTTTGTGGTACTGGGCAAGCTTCTGGGCTCTCCAGGCCTATTTCCTCATCCTTAGAGTCTGGCGATGCTGTCTTCTGAAGGTAGCCACACAGGAAATGAGATAAAGATTGTGGTGACAGAGCCTTGTAAACAGTTATGCCCTGACAGGTGTGTGTCCTTACTGCTCTTCCACATCTAAAGGGATTACAGTGTGCCACAGCTGTGATCAGTGCCTCAGGGTAGGAAGTGGGTGGTCCATCTGGGTTAGATTACCAGGCACAAGAATTAGCAGGCACTTTGTGTATCGCCATGGGTTTTCTGTCTGGAATCTGAAGTGATACTGCAACTGCAGACATCTGGAGTTTGTTGTCTGAGGCTAAGGGAAGGACTGATGGGTCAGCCAGGAAGTTCCAGAGGTGTTCATGCAACAGGAAGACGTAACTAAGAAGCCAGGGTCCACCGGGTTGTGCAAAGGAAAAAGCGAAAGTGTTTTCTTTCCCTGTCTTAGCTCGTCATCCTTCCAACCTTGACATCAGAGGCTGAGCACACCCAATGGGCTCTCTCTGCTCACCCCTCCCCCAGTTCTGGGCTCTTCCTGGAGGTGAGGCAAAAAAAAATAGTACTGTTTAGTATCCCTTATTCAAAATGCTTAGGGCCTGAAGGCTCTTGAATTTTGGATTAAAAAAAAATTTTTTTTTACTTTAGAATATTTGCATATGCATAATGAGATATCTTGGGGATAGGAGCCAAATCTAACATGAAATTCATATATTGTTTGCCTCACAGCCTGAAGATAATTCTATACATATTCTAACATGGCTGCATTTTGATTGTGACCTCCTGTCACATGAGGCCAGTTGTGAGATTTTCTACTTAGAGAATCATATCAACACTCAAAAAATTTCAGATTTTGCAGCATTTCAGACTGTGGATTATTTGGGTTAGAGATGCTCAACCTGTAGTGTTCTGCGTCAGACATGGCCATTCCAGGTGGCATTCATGAGACAATTCCTACCTGCCTGACTTTGGGAACAAAACAAAACCCAAACTGCTCAGCGTGAACAGCTCCATTTTCACAGTCAGCCCTGTAGAGGGGCTTCCTGAGCTCTCAGCCCTTAGGTGTCTGGGGTTTAGCTCTGTTGGTAGAGTGCTGCTCTGCACGCTCTGAGGCACTGCATTTGATCCCTATCCCTGCAAAAACAGGAGAGGGACATGGCATCCTACTCCCCAAAATCAATCTGGAAACACTCAACCATTGAAAACCCTATGAATAGCAGAGAAATACTAACAATGCTTGGCATAGCACAGTGTTGGGGAGTTTTTTGTTCTGTTGTACAAAGGGTCGCTATGAGTTGACCCAACTTGACAGCAACAAACAACAAACCCCCAAGTACTGTAGGTGTCACTGTGGCTCACCTTCAGGCTCATTCCTGGTCACTGATGCCCTGCATCCAGAGGGATGACCTGAGTAGCAAAAAAAGAGGGTGGCAGGGACACTGTGAGGGTGGGATCAGGGTCCTCAGCCAGAAAAAACAAACAAACAAACAAACAGTGGATCAGGGCAGCAAACTCAGCATGGGGAAGAGCACATCAGGAGCAGGAGTCAGGAGCAGGCAACATCAGATCAAGGGAGGTGGAAGCTGCAAGGCCACCATCAGGCTGAGGGTGTGATTGGGATGATGAGGGAATAGGGGCCACTCACTTAGGAATTCTGGGATGAAGCTTCCTCCTTTCCTTCCTTCTTCCTCCTCCTTTCTTCTTTCTTCTGACTCAGCTATTTTTTACTGGACTATTTCCAAATGGCAGGATTTCTTGGGACTTTTACTCCTTTAAAGTGCCCTGGGAATCTAAAAGTCACCTCGACTATTCTTGCCCTTTGGTATGCCTTGATTGTCACAAACATTTCTACCTGAAGGACAGGAGCAGCTGTGAGTTCCAGCATGAGGCCTACCTTAGGTTGGTTTACTTCTCCAGTGTCATGGGAAATTATGGGAGCACACACCCTTCCAGCAACTGGAAGTTCCCTCATGCGTAGCATGACTTCCTCAGAAGAAGCATGTAGCTAGCTCATCCATCTCTCTTAAATTTCATTCCCTGTTTCATGGCCACATGATTTAATCCTTCCCTCCTGTGCAGGCCACAGAGGCTCATTTAGCCTGAAGGGTCTCTCTTGAGGCATTGTATCTCCACGGGGTAAAATGAGGCAGGCAGAGACCTAGTGGATATGGATTGCCCATGAGCTTGTGCCTAACTGCCCAGGCTGGAACTTTCCTACATATCACTCTATCAGGTTTTCCAGAGGCTCTGGTGCTCATGCATGATGAGATCTGAACAAAGTCTTCCTAGACAGCAGGCACCTAACCAGTGTCTCTAACTCCATCACCATCCTTCTTGCTGTTCTGGCCAGAACTATTGAAAACACCAACCTGAACTCTCCCTGCAGATGGAAATCATGTCTGATTTTACCATCACCTCCCCAACCCTGAGCACCCTTTGTCCTGCTCTGATAAACTTCCCCTCCTGCCTATCACACCCCACACCCCACAGCTAGTTCCTGATAACTCTATGTTTGCAAATGCCAGGGCTCTCCTGGAAATTGTTACTCACTCTCCCAGCTCTGAAGCAAATGTCTCTGCCCTGCATACCACCACTTCCCACAGGAAGTGTGCCATTCTTGGCTCCCAACAGGCACTTTCCCCACACTGGCCATTAATGCTGGGGTTGTAACGACCTCATGGATGGGCTATTCAGTTAGCTTTGTCCCTCATTCCAAGTTCAGAGGAAGTTCTCCATTCGAACACAAAACCAACAGGACAGTGTTTATTATTGAGTCAGACAGCACAAGGGCAAGTCTGGTTCAAGGACTTTGACCAGGAAGAGATCTCTGAAGTTAGTTCCTAGTTAATGAACTTCAAAAATCAAATAGAACAGCCACTCATTGGGATGCGGGGAAACTATATTCCTAGGGAATTCCAAGCGTAGCACCCAGTGGTCCATGAGTATTCAAACCCCAGGGCAAGTACCCAGGCCAGCAATTATGGAGAGAGCACCCATTCAAGTGACCCTCCACAACGGGAAGTCCTTCACTAAACCCTTCTCAGAAGTGACCATGGAAAATCTTGGACAGGGGGCATCCTTACAATTAGTAGGAAGGGAGTGAGGGCCACTGGGTTGGTTGGCCAAGGTATGGACAGTGCTGTCCAGGGCTATCCTAGAGCCTGCCCAGTAGACAATATTTTATTTTTTTATTCATTTATTTATTTTTATGGTACTGGAGGAGTGAACCCAGGGCCTTGTGCTTGCTTTGCAAGTGCTATACCACTGAGCTGCACCCCCAGTTCATTTTTTATTTTCTATTTTGAGACAAGAGTCTCAATAAATTACTCAGGCTGCCTCTGACCTCGAGCTTGGATTCCTTCTGCCTCAGCCTCCTGAGTCTCTGGGACTACAGGCAAGCACCACTGCACCCAGCTCACTTAGACAATATTTTAATTTTCATGCCTACAGATTTTTTGTTGTTACAGATTAGCTTCATTGTTTCTGTTACAGTATATGCTTTATATGCATACTAATTCTTGTGTCAAAATAAAAAGTAAAAAATGGGCTGGGGCTGCAGCTCAGTGGTAGAGCACTTGCAAAAGCATGCATGAGGCCCTGGATTTAACAATTTAGTATTGAGGGAAAAAAATGATTGTGAGGAATAGGTCAACGTGATTACAACTGTCATTCAGAAAAGAGAGAATGGGAAGTATATGATAGTCACTGGTCCACAGCACTTGCCAAGTCCAGTGGGACAGGATTTGTGGTGAATTTCAACCCTGACAGTTGTATAAACTGCCTGTTTATCCCACTTGGGAGCACCAAGATTTCCCATCTGCGAAGAATGTGATGGTCTTTTGTTCTCTGTGACCATGAATCTGCCTTCTGTGAGGTTACTGCCTGTCCCTTATCCCCAACAGCCCCATCTGAGTGGCACTGGACAGTATGGTGGACAGTTTGTGCAATCTGCTTCCTGCTGGTGCAGATTTAGGGCCTGGAGTACACTTTGGGGAGTGTAGCCATCACAGATTATGGCCAACCAGTCTTGGGGGTTCTTTGGCAGTACCATTCCCTTGATAACTTAATAAGCCTCCAAGCTTTTTGCTTCCACATTGAACAAAGATAACTTATTTTACACGTAGAGATTTATTATCTAGCAATTACTGTCTCTGCTTTCCCCTCCTTCTCCTCTTGACATATTGTATTTCATTACTTCTGAGACACTGTTTGCTTGAATTTTTCAAGTGAAACTAACATTGCACAAATAATATACAATTAAATACACATTGCACAAATAATACACAATTAAATAATACACAAATAACATTGCACAAATAATACACAATTAAATAACACACAAACAAATACAATTTCACATATCATATAAGACTGCACAAATCATAGAGTACAATTTGATAAGTTTTCACACCTGCATGACCCTGATCAAGACCTGTAATGTTATCCATAACATAAACCTTCCTGTTGCTGCTCCCTTCCATAGTATTAAATCATTATCCAGATCTCTAACCCTACAAACAAGCTTTGCCTGTTTTTAAGAATGTAAACAGAATAATCCTTACGTATTCTTTTTGTGTTTGGATTCTGCTGTTTGGCTTTATTTTTGTGAGAGTCACCCATATTGTAGTGTGTGGCTGTGATTTGTTTATTCTTAGTGCTACACAGTACCCCATTATGTGAACATATGACAAATTATCTATTCTACTGTTTGTCTACAGCCAGACCACCCTGGTGTCCAATGTCATCAGGTCTCAGAAGCTAACAGGGACAGGTATGGTTAGGAGTTGAATGGGAGACCACCTGGGGAAACCCAGATCTGTAGGCTTGGGAGAAGGACCTGGCAGTCTACTCTCAAAATAATCAGCCATTGAATAGCAGAGAAGCACTGACAATAGTGCTGGGCATGGCACAGTGTTAGGTAGTGTTTTGTTCTGTTGTACATAGGGTTGCTATGAGTCAGACCCAACTCCACAGCACCTAACAACAGCAACAACTGTTTGGTGTTTGGGGGTGATCACCTGTTTGGAGTTAGGAGAAATAGGGCTGCTATGAATACTCTTGGATTTCTCACTTGATTAATTTTTACACATGCTTCATTGGGGTATTGTGTCAGTTACCTGTTGCTGCATAGCAAGGTGCCCAAAACTTAGTGCCATAAAGCAATACTCATTTTATTATATGCGTGGGTTTTATGGCTGAGGAATTTGAATAGAGTATAGAAGGTATGGTTTGCCACTGCCCCACCTTGCCTGATGTCTCACTTGTGAAAAATCAGGTGGGCGGGAGTAATTTGAATAGCTGGGGATGGAATAACATGAAGACTTCTTTACTCACAAATCTGATGTCTGGGTTGGGATACTTGAAAAACAACATTCCCCCTGGGACAATACAGCAATACCTCCCTGTGGTCTGTTCATGTGGCTTAAGCCATCGACAATGTCAATGTCCTTTATGTAGGCAGACTTCTTGCCTAGAGACTGGGAAGTCTGAAAGGAAATATTTTTGCAAGAAAGGTGGAAGCTGTAAGTCCTGTTATGACAATCTTCAGAAGTATCACACTGCCACAATACCACATTCTTTTGGCTAGAAGAGTCATGTTGTTGTTGTTGTTAGGTGCCGTCGAGTCGGTATCCGACTCATAGCGACCCTCATAGGGTTTTCAATGGCTGACTGTTTGGGGATTGCCTTGGGAGTGGATTGCCAGGTCCTTCTCCCGTTTTTGTGGCGCTGGGAATTGAACTTGGGACCTCAGAGACTGCAGTGCAGCGCTCTACCAACTGAGCTAAATCCCAGCCCACCTAGAAGAGTCATAAGCCCTTCATAATTCAAAAGCATTGAATGTAGATTCCAAGGTATTTTTGTTTGTTCGTTTGTTTCCGAGACAGGATTTCATTATGTAGCCCAGGCTGGCCTCAAATTCATGACCTTCCAGCCTTAGCCTCTAATATACTGGGATTACAGACAGATACAACCATGCCTAGTTTAAGACTCTACTTCTTGATGAAAGATGTGTTAAAGAATTTGTAGCCATGTTTTAAAAGTGCCATGTATCTAGAACCAGAATTTCTGGGTCATAAGGTATGTATTTGCTCAACTCTTTATACTGCCTATTAATTTTACAAGGCCATTATGACATAGCAATTTGTATGCCCAGGAACAGTATATGAGAGTTCTGCTTGGTTCCATACTCCTGTCAACTCTCGATGTTGCCTTTTTCGTTTTAGCTGTACTAGTGAGTATGAAGTAATAGCACATTGTGATATTAATTGGATTTCATTTTGCATTTTTCTAATGACAAAAGATACAAGCCATAGTGGCCTGAATGCTACCCCCAAAAGGTTGTTGTTGTTCTTGTTGTTGTTGTTAGGTGCCTTCAAGTCAAATCTAACTCACAGTGACCCTATGTACAACAGAATGAAACATTCCCTGATTCTGTGCCAGGCACACAATCTTTTTTAAGTTTAAGCCCATTGTTGTAGTCACTGTGTCAATCCATCTAGTTGAGAGTTTTCCTTTTTTTTTTTTTTTTTTCCCACCTGCCACTCTCCCAAACATGATGTCCTTCTCCAAGGATTGGTCCCTCCTGATTACATGTCCAAAATAATGTAAAATACAGTCTAGCCATCCTTGCTTCCAAGGAACACTCTGATTGCACTTCTTCTAGGACAGATTTGTTGGTCCTTTTGGGTAGTCCATGATATATTCAATATTCATCTCCAGTACCATAATTCAAAAGCATCAATTCTGCTTCTGTCTCCCTTACTCAATGTCCAGCTTTCACAACCATATGATGTGACTGAAAATACCATGGAATGAGTCAGGCGTACCTTTGTCTTCAATTTGAAATCTTTACTTTTCAACACTTTAAAGAGGTCTTTTGCAACAACTTTTCACAATGCAATGTGCCTTTAGATTTCTTGACTGCTATTTCCGTGGGCATTGATTATAGATCCAAGAAAAGCAAAATCTTGGAAAATCTCAATCTTTTTTCCATTTACCATGAAGTTGCATACTGACACAATTATAAGAATTTTGTTGATGTTGAGGTGCAACCCATAGTGACGGCTATGTTCTTTGATCTTCCTCAGTAATTGTTTCAAATTCTCTTCACTTTCAGCAAGCAGAATTGTGTCATCTGCAGGTTGTTAATGAGTCTTCCTCCAATCATGATGCTGCATTCTTCATAAAGTCCAGCTTCTTGGATTATTTGCTCAGCATAGAGATTTAAGAGGTATGGTGAAAGGATACAACCCTGACACACGCCTTTTTTGACTTTAAACTAGGTAGTGTTTCCTTGTTCTGTTCAAACAACTGCCTCGTGGTCCATGTACAGATTCTGTATGAGTATAATTAAGTGCTCTGGTATTCCCATTCTTTGCAGTGTTATCTATAATTTGTTATGATCCACACTGTCAAATGCCTTTGCATAGTCGACAAAACATAGATAGACATTTTTCTGGTATTCTCTGCTTTTAGCTAATATCCATCTGACATGAGCAATGATGTCCCTGATTCCACACCCTCTTATGAATCTGGCTTGATTTTCTGGCAGTTCTCTACGTATATACTGTTACAGTCACTTTTTAATGATCTTTTGCAAAATTTTACTTTCTTGTGGTATTAATGATATTGTGCAATAATTTCTGCATTTGGTTGGATCCCTTTTCTTGGGGTACACACAAATATGGATCTCTTCTAGTCACTTGGCCAGTTATCTGCTTTCCAAATCTCTTGGCATAAACAAGTTAGCACCTCTAGTGCTGCATCGGTTTATTGGTATTCCATCAATGCCTGGAGCCTTGTGTTTCCCCAATTCCTTCAAGGCATCTTCCACTTTGTCCTTCAGTACTATTAGTTCCTCATCATATGCAACCTCTTGAAATGGCTGGTCATCACCAATTCTTTTCAGTTTAATTACTCTGCGTATTCCTTTCATCTTTTGTTATTTCCTTCATCATTTAATATTTTCCCTGTAGAATCCTTCATTATTGCCACTTGAGGCTTGAATTTTTTCTTCAATTCCTTAAGTTTGAGAATAACAGAGTGTGTTCTTCCCTTTTAGTTTTCTATTTCCAGTTCTTTGCACATATCATTAAAATATTTGATTTTGCCTTCCCAAACAGCCCTTTGAAATTTCTGTTTAGTTCTTTAACTTCATCATGTCTTCCTTTTACTTTAGCGGCTTGTTGTTCAAGGGCAATTTTTCGAGTACTTCAGGATGGATTTTGAAATGTCTTTTTTGATAATGAATGCAATTTCAATTTCATTTCTCTATAATCTGTCATTCCCTTCATAGTAGACCATATGATTATCTGATTCAAAATGGCCCATGCTAGTCCATCTTAGCTCAATGGTGCCTAGAATATCAATGTTTACACATTCCATTTCCCTTTGGATGATTTCTAATTTTCCTAGGTTCATACTACATACATTCCACATTCCAACTACTAATGGATGTTTATTGTTGCTTCTTCTCATTTTGAGTCATGCCACATCAGCAAATGGAGGTCCCTGGGACTTTACTCCATTGTTGTCATTAGAGCCAACTTTACTTTGAGGAGGCAACTCTTCCCCAGTTGTCTTTTGAGTGCTTTCCAACCTTGTTGTTGTTGTTAGGTGCTATCAAGTTGGTTCTGACACATAGCGACCCCGATAGGGTTTTCACTGGATGATTGTTTCAGGATTCCTTCAGGAGTGGATTACCACATCCTTCTCTCATTTTTGAGGTGCTGGGGATCAAACCCAGGTCTTCAAAGAGTACAGTGTGACACTCTACCAACTGAGCTAAATCCCAGCCCACCTTCCAACCTGGGGGAGTTCATTTTCCAGCACTATGTCTGACAGTGTTTCTGTGCTATTCAAAGGATTTTCAAAGGCTAATTGTTTTGGGAGTGGGTTAGTCATGTCCTTCTTTCTAGTCTGTCTTAGTCTGGAAGCCGAGCTGAAGCCTGTTCACCATGGATGACCCTGCTGGTATCTGAAATACCAGTGGCATAGATTTTATTATCACAGCAACACACAAGCCCCCGCAGTATGGCAAGCTTTCAGACACATAGAGGCCAGAAAAGATATCAGGTGCTAATTCCATTATGTTGTAAAGTTTTTGCAAATATGATTATGTTAAGGATTTTGAAATGAGGAGGTGGATTATCTGGTGGACCCTAAATGTCATTGGAAATGTCCTTATAAGAGTGAGGTAGAGAGGGATTAGATACACATAGTAAGAGGCTAGGGAATGATAAGGCAAAAATTGGAGCTGCCACCGGAATCTAGTAAAGTGGAGAATCGATTTTCCCCCAGAGCCTCCAGAGGGAGTGTGGCCTCGCTAGTACCTTGATTTTAGATTTTTGGCCTCCAGAACTTTGAGAGAATAAATTTCCTGTTGTTTGAAGCCACTTTGATAGTGGGAATGTGTGATAGCAGGCCCAGGAATCTAATACAGGCAAATTTTTCTTTCACTCTTTCTTTTTATCTTATTTTCAGTACTTGAGGGTTGAACCCAGCGTCTCACGCATACTTTGCAAATGCTCTACCACTGGGATGCACTCCCAGCCCTCTATTTTTTTAAACATTTTTATCTTGATACAGGGTCCCATTAAGTTATGGAGGATGCCGCTCTTGAACTCAAGATCCTCCTGCCTCAGCCTCCTGCATCACTGGGATTACAGGTGTGAGCCACCATTCCTGGCTGCAAATTTTTATTTCTTTGTTGGCCATTTGTGTACCTTTTTAAAAATAAAGCAATAGATCCTCCCTTAAAGTGGGACCTAGATGTGCATCTAAACTGTCACATGAGTCCTACAATATAAATATCTTCTCCCAGCCTATACTTGCCATCCACACTGTTTGTTATTATTTATTTATTTATCTGTGTATGTATTTATTTATTTTATTTAGAGAGGGTCTCTCTAAGTAATGCAGGCTGCCTCTGGCCTTGCATTTGTGATCTTCCTGCCTCTACCTCCACAGTCCCTGGGATTAGAGGTATGTGTCATAGCACCCAGATGCCTTTCACATTTTGAACTGGTGTCTTTTGATGAATAGAGGTTCTTGATCTTAATGTAATCTGATTTATCATTTTTTTCCCCTTTGTGGCTTTTTTTTTTTTTTTTTTTTTTTTTTTTTTTTTTTTTTTTTTTTTTTTTTTTTTTTTTTTTTTTTTTTTTTTTTTTTTTTTTTTTTTTTTTTTTTTTTTTTTTTTTTTTTTTTTTTTTTTTTTTTTTTTTTTTTTTTTTTTT
>VMDO01003829.1:0-14455 GCA_007922755.1 Pedetes capensis
GTCCATAGTCATCTGGAAAAATTTGACCTACAAGCCCCCCTCTGCTTATTCCATGACTGCTTTAGGAGAAAACCTCACAACCATGCATACTTGTTATACTAGAAATGCATATTAATGGATCTCCAATGAACCTTTTGTGTTATTCAGCTACTCTCTTCCATATCTTGTAATCTCTAAAACTACACTTCCTCTCCTCCAAAAGCCCTGCACACTCCTCATTCTTCACTGATGAGCTCCACTCTCATTTCACTCGAAAGACATGCAAATCAGAAAACAAGCTCAAACATGGCACTGACTTCCTGTTATAATGAATGAATTATTCTTGCTCCACTCTAAACCCAAGACTTCCATGAATACCACCCTCATCTCTTCTTCAGTAATCTATTTAGTCTACTGCATACCAAATTCTTCAATAATTCCCATCAATATAATGTAGTACCACCAAATTTTTAAAAGAAAGAAAAAGTCATTTGTTAACTCAGTAGTCCCTTCCAAACTCTCCAAATTTCTCTGCTTCTCTTTGAAACATAATTCTCAAAAGGATAACCTTACTTCTTCTTTATTCCTCATCTCTCATTTTCAACTCCGTTCAAATCAGTCTTCTGTATCCCAAAGGAAAAAAACTGCTGAAATTGCTTTTTATTCAATTAAGAGAAATTCTGTTCCCATTTAGCCAACTTAAACAGTCCATCCTCAGCAGCATTTGACATGGTCAATCTCCATTTCTTTGAACTATTTCTTTCTTTGGCCTCAAAGTCTCCTAGTATATTATGCCCCAATATTTCATAGGTAATATCCTCTGGTGTACAAAAATGTAACTTTAAATATTTTCTTTCTATAACCCGTTAGTCTCCATGTAAGTATTTGTTCTGTTTCCTGATAGAAAATACAATCAGTTGGTTCCACTCAGTCACTTCAGTGAAATCTGAGTACCTATCATTTTCCTTTTCCACTGTATATCTACTAAATATTGGAGGACTGTAGGATTCAGACTTCCCTACTTCTCTCTCTTCTCTGTCCAGATATTCTTAACTTCTTTTGTTCCACAGACACCCTTGGACAGTTCAGAGAAGCTTTTAGACCACTCTTAGAATGATTTTTTTTAAGTTACAGCAAAATATATAGAATTATAAGGAAAACAAATTATACTGACCTAAATGTGTCAAAGTACTTCCAAAATTTTTATGTTTTGATGTGCTTTTTTAATGCATTAAATTATGATATCAAGAGGTAGCTTCAGTAACTGTGATCTCAAGGTAATAGTGATAAGCCAGGCATGGTGGCACACCCCTCTAATCCTAGCACTCAGGAGGCTGAGGCAAGTGGAACACAAGTTCAAGACCAGCCTGGGTTATATAGTGGGTTTGAGGCCAGCCAAGGAAACAAAATTTCAGGATATCTGCAACAACTATGTCGTTTTGAGGTGCCATCAATTGGGTCTGACTTATAGTGACCCAATGTACAACAGGATGAAACACTATCCAACCCTGTTTCATGTACATGATCTTTTTATTTTGAGCCCGTTTTTGCAGTCACTGTGTTTCTTCTCATTTTGAGTGATGGCACATCAGCAAGTGGAGGTTCAAGGGGCTTTACTCCATTCTCATCAAGGTTGACTCTACTTGGCGGCGGCAACTCTTCCCTAATCATTTCTTCAATGTCTTCCAGCCTGGGAGGTTCATTTTCTGGCACTATGTTTGACAGTGCTTCTTTGTTATTTAAGAGGTTTCAATGGCTAATTGTTTCAGGAGTGGGTTACCAGGTCCTTCTCTCTAGTCTGTCTTATTCTGGAAGCTCAGCTGAAACCTGTCCACTGTGGGTGGCCCTGGTGGTATCTGAAGTACTGGTGGCATAGCTTTCAATATCACAGCAACACAAAAGTCCCCACAGCGTGACAAGCTGACAGACATATGGGGAGCCACAACTATAACATGACATAAAAGATCTCTTATTTCTATTAAGGACAAAGTTACAGGTACTACAGATATTTCTATGGTTTGTAAGACACATTTATAAATACTAATTCTCAATTGGGAGAAGGACCTGGCAATCCACTCCCAAGGCAATCCCGAAACAGCCATTGAAAACCCTATGAGGGTCGCTATGAGTCAGATACTGACTTGACGGCACCTAACAACAACAACAATTCTCAATTAGAAGTTAATGAAATTAAAAGTATAATTTTTTAAAAATCTAAGCTCAAAGACCTCTGAATTTTGTCCACACACCACTGGACAATCCATGGACCCCATATTAAGAACAGGTTTTGTTTAATATTCCCTCCCTAAGTAATCTTATACAGTCTGTGGATTATAAAATATATGCTGATGGCTTCTAAACAAAGCTCTCTAGCCCCACCCTCTCTCCTAAGTGCCAGACTTGTCCATTGAATTGCCTAGTGGATATCTCTACTTGGATGTCTAATAGTCATCTCAAATTTATCATCCCCGTACTGAACTCTCAGTTCCTCACCCTTTGAAGTTCAGCAAATGGCACTACCAACCTCCCAGTTATTCAGAAAAAAATCTGAGAGTTACTCTTGATTTTCCTCTTTCCATATCCCATATGTTCTATCAATTGTCCCCTCATAATGCACCCCAAATATGTCCACTTGTCACCATCTCCACTGCTACTACCCTGTCCACAGCCACCATCACCATTTGCCTGGAGGACAAAGAAAATTTAACAATGATCTCTGTGTCTCCAACTCATCTCCCTGCAGTCTCTTCACCAGACAGCAATAAGAATGACTTTTATAAACATAAATAGAACCTTATGATGCCTCTCCTAAAAGCCCTCCAAATAGCTTCAGCTTGAAGCATAATAAAATTCAAATTCCCAACCCATCATGGCTTATAAAGTTTTCACATGATGGCCCACTTCTATACCCTCATCTCCAACCACTCTTTTCCTTGCTCCAGTGAGCTGGAATATCTTGCTGCTGCTTAAAAATCAAGCTCAATTAATTGCCAGGACCTTTGCACTTCTTGTGGTTCAGCTTGAGATCTTTGTGTGGCTCACTTCCTTGTCTATCAGGCCTCTGTTCAAGTATTACCTTGTCATAGGGGTTTTCCATGTCATCCCTCTATGATAACTTCCCAATTTCCTTCCCTTTTTCCTGTTGCATTTATCTTCATAGCTCTTATTACCACCTGAAATGATATATGTATCGTATCTGTGGATGTGAACAATCATTGTAAATATTCCATCAACAGATTTTCTGTTTGCACAAAAGCTTAATGCCAGAAGCTCCATCTTACTCCAAATTATAAAATATTTTTTAAAACAAACAAACAAACAAACAAAAAAGCACAGAGAGGAACCTGAAAATAAGAGATGGAAAAATTCAGGTGCCATAAGTGAAGAAGAAACTCATATTCAAAGTCATGGAGCTGAGCAAGAGTTGAAGTCATGCTGGCCTCAAAAATGCTCAAGCTAAAAAGCCGATTTAGGGTTTTGTCCAAAAAGCCAGGAGCCAGAGAAGAGATTCCATCCTTGAAAGGGGGCTAAGAAAATCCTTCCATTGCTAAAGTTGTGGTACTAAAGTGAGTCACACACCCCAGGCTCTTGTGAGAGAAATGTAACCAGAGAGAGTTTCAAGGTCCTTGCTATATACTGCTCATGTGTGAAAACCTAAATGGCACATAAAACTCAAATGAACATTATTGTTTTTAGATGCTGTCAAATTGGATCCAACTCATAGCAACCCTATGTACAATAGAACAAAACACTATCCAACACTGTGGCATGCACATGATCTTTGTAAGTTTTAGCCCATTATTGCAGACACTATGTTTTTTCTCATTTTGAGTCGTGTCACAGAAGCAAAAGGAGGTCTTAAGGGCTTTATTCTATTCCCTTCATTAAGATCAGTTCTGCTTTGAGGAGGCAACTCTTCCCCAATCATTTTTTGAACACCTTCCAATCTGCAGGGCTCATTTTCCAGCATTATATTTGACAGTGCTTTTCTGCTATCCATAGGGTTTTTCAACAGCTAATTGTTTCGGGAATAGGCTGTGAGGTCCTTCTCCCTAATCTGTTTTAATTTGGAAGCTCAGCTAAAACCTGCCCACCATGAGTGGCTCTGCTGGTATCTGAAACATCAGTAGGATTGCTTTCAGCATCAGAGCAGCACACAAGCCCCACAGCATGACAAGCTGACAACATGGAAGCCAAGTGAACATACTAATATAAAAACTCATTTGGAAACAGTAAACCCAACAGAACCCTAGAAGAAGCTATAGTAAATCTGCCCTAGGGATAACTTCACAAATTTCAGACTCAGGGGACTTTTAAGTAAACTATCCTCTGCCAAAAATTAGCTCATTCAAAAATAACAAACATACAAATGTTTGTGCATGGCACTACCATGCAAAAAGGAGACTTACCACCATGAGAGATATTCAGCAGATGGAGCAAAAGAAGAATTCACCCACAAAGAATTAGAGATCATACAATAAAATCTGAAAGGGGCTTTAAAGTGTGTATGTTTTAAAATGTTTAAAAGGATGTATATGTATAAAATGGAATGTATAAAAAGGAATGGAATTCATAAGGTAAGAAAAGAAATTTTTGTCCACTCCAAGGTAGACATTCTACTTGACATCACTTTCATTTTTCATTCTGTCCTCCAGCATCTTCCCTGGAGCCTGGGTTGTATGAGGGGGACTCCTCCAAAGAAATAATTGTTTCTTAAAACAGAAACAAATGTGAAAACAATGATGATCTGTTTTTGTGATACGAGAGGGATTGTGCACTCAGAATCTATTCCTCCTGCTCAGTCAACCAACGTTTCTACTATGTGGAAGGTTTGAGAAGGTTGCATCATGATTTGTGGGAGAAATGTCTTGAGTTGTGGCAAATAGGTAACTGGTTCTATAATACACCTGCCTACAATGTGCTGAGGGTTCTGCAGTTTTTGACCAAAAATAGCATGATCCATATGCCCACTCTCCCTATTCACCCAATTTCAACCTGTGAGACTTTGTTTTCTCAGATGAGAAAGTGCTCAGAGAAAAACATTTTGCCAATGTATAGGTAAAAAAAAAAAAAAAACAGCTGAAGCAGTGAAAGACATCAAAATTGATGAGTTCAAAATCTGTTTTGAGTATGGAAAAGATGTCTCAATAGGCAAGTTGCATCAAAAGGAACGTACTTTTAAAGTGACTAAAGATTGAACATGTAAAAATAAATACATGATTTTTTATAAATAAATTCTGGAGGGTTTTTGGTCCCCCCTAATATAATATACAAATAGATTAGATATTGAAGCCCCTGCATATTTATCATGAAAGTAATTATTTGTTGCCCCACCCTTATATGAGCAAAGGAATTATAGACAAAGGTATGGTGGGATTCCATGGAACAGAGGTTTATACTAGCTGAGATTGGTCTCATAAGATTTTTAGGTTTATGGAATACATAGGTAGTATATTTAATCTGTGCTAGTAGAAACACTATACAGTGATAAATAGAGTGTGCATCTTTCAAAATATTATTAAAAATAAAACTTTAAATAAGATACTTTAATAATAACTAAGATATATAATAATAACTACTAATAACTACTAACTCTTCTCTAAATTGACCAGTTTCAGAGATGATCATAGCTGAGCCTGCCACCAATCCAAAGAACTTGGGCTAATTCCAATTCTTGAGTGGATTGTTCACCCTGGCGTGTTCTCATCAGAAAGTGAATAAAGCAAAACCAGGAGCATAGTTCCCAAACCACAATTCAGAAAGAATTACACACGCTCCTTGAGAAATTGAGACCTTCTATGTCATCATCCAGAATGTTATGAAACAAAAGTAGAAGTTCCAGAATTGAAAAATAAGTATTAGAAGTTGAAATAGCTATATTCCAGACTAGACATAGCAGAAGAAAGACTTAGTGAATCAGAGAAAGGATCTAAGCAAACAATCCTTAAAATGGCACAGAGAGGTGGAATATATAAAAGGGGAAAAGAAAAAAAATTATATCCTTAGAGGTATATTTTGAGAAAATAAGACATTGAGAATTAATGAACTAAAAGTTCTATTTGGGAAACTAGACAAAGAAAACCACAGTGAACATAAAGAAACTAAAAGAAAGATAATTATAAAGATAAAAAGACAAAAAGAGAATTAGGATAAAAATAAATCTTGGAGATAATTAACAAAGTCAAGTGGTAACTTTTTGGAAAAAAGCCGCAAAATGCTTCTCAAAATAAAGAAAAATGTAATTTCTGCTTAGAAGGTAGGGCACAAAGTTTTCTCTACATATCTTAAACTATGCTTGTTGAACACTGTCTCCAAATCCTTTAAATCCTTGCTTGCTTTTATTTTTATCTTAAATCTCTCACCATAATTTTGTTTTTAATCACTTTTTCTTATATTTATTGGAGCCTTTATTTTACACATTCAAATGTTGAGGTTTTGAAATATAATGTCATGGATATGGTCACTTAGATCTCTGAGTGGTCCCAGTATCTTAATTGATGAAATTGCTATTTGCAATCTCAGACACTTTCTTATTCTTTAATTGTATGATTATAAACACCTTTCTTAATTTTACTCAAAGTCAGTTACAGAGAGAACTAAAATGATTTTCATTACATTTCATTTCAGCTTCAAATGTCATCTCATTGGAAAATTAAAGCATTCCTTTTTCTTACTCATTTTTTCTTATTATTTTTAAGAACTACAAATAGATATCATGAGTACAATTTTCATGTAGACTGCATATTTGTGAAATATTAACTGAAAGACTGTGAAAATCTTATATTTAAATGGCCAATCTAGTAATGAAGAGGAGGCCATTTTCATCAATGTTATCACGTAATAAGCCTTTTATTTTTCAAAATACAAAATCCCTGTGCATATTGATTGCAATTTGCAAAAATGACATCAATTCTCTACTCCTCTCTAATCTATGCCCTTTGCAATATGTCTTTGCACCAATTCTCATCAAGAAATGGAGCCTATTTCCCTAGTCTTTGAATCTGAATTTGTCTTATTGATTTGCTTTAGCCAGTAGAATATGCCAGAAATGGCACTGTGTCATCTCCAAGGCTAGACCTCAAGAGGCCTTGAAAACTTTCACTATCTCTTGCACCTCTGCTTATGCTATGTGAACAAGGCCAGATTAACCTGCTGGAGGATAAGAGACCATGTAGATCAGAACAAACTGCCAGCTGATTATAGATAGAGGAGAAACCTAGATAAAGTCACCCAGGGCAATCAACTGGCTTTCTCATAGACTCAAGAAAATAAATGCTTATTATTGTATGAAACTGAAGTTTTATGACTGCTATTTTGGAGCATTATAATGGCAATAAATAACTGGAAACATACCCCAAATATTTATTGCATGGGGTATAAATTCACTCTTCATGAAATTCATTCATACATTTATTTATTTTTGACATTTTTTATTTCAATTTTGTTGAGTAAGATCTTTGCATTATTGAAAGTTTTGTGAGTTTGCATTTATCCTGTCTGTTTGGTAGGGAAAATTATTTTTCTTCCTGCTTCTTTAACAGGCAAGATCTCTAGAAAAGGAAAATCAAAACAAAACAAACAAACAAAAAAAAAACATCTACCACCATCTGAGCTGTAACAAAAAGCCCAATCTCAAAAGAGTAGAGGGAATGAGAGTAGAGTCAGCAGGCTGATAACATTTTTTCCCTTTATTGATAAATATTGGTGGGTTACAGAGTAATACAACATTTGCTTTTTCCATGGTGCAACTATTACATCACTTTTGGCTGATAACTTTTGATTTCCAAAAATCAGCGAACACCATGAAATCTTCTTTTTCTTTGTAGATAGTGTGCATAAGGGCAAAGAATATTTCAAAACTGAGAAAGAAAAAAAAATGATGCCAAACAGAATTGTGAAAGAAGCTCCAGAAAGAAGATTAGCCTTACTTGAATGCTGTCCCTCCACACCTACAGGACCTATTGTTTCTATATCACACGTATTTCACATTAAACTGCCATGGATAACTTTAAGTAAGACACGTGGCAAACAGAAGTTGGAATAGGGTTGAAACTGACAATATATACTACACATATGTCTCGGCTAAAAGTCTTACATTTTTCAAACTTATTCTTGCAAAATGAATATATCTTTACTATACAAAATTTAGAAAATATAGGCAAGCAAAAAGGGAAATTAAAATCATTGATAATCCTACAGCCCACTTTCATTTTATATAAATACTTTTTCCTCAGCATATATTCTCATAAATATATTGATAGTGAGTCTATTTCACCATAATTCAGCCATATTCTACATGCTCAGTTTTTCACTTAATATTATATTCCAAACCCTTTCCTTGTCATTAAAAATTGTCTGACAAGAAACAGACATACCACCAATTGTATAACCAATTTCACATTGTTGGGCATTGATGTCATTTAAGTTTTCTTCTGTATTTCATTATAATGTTGTGAGGAACAAATATCCTTAGAGCTGAATTGTTGAATACATCTGTGATCCTTCGAATAAATTAGTTGAACTCATCTCCATTAATATATTTTTCCAGCTAGTCTTAACAGCATTTACAAAACAACTCTTATTTCCCAGGGTTCGAATGTGTTTGTCTTTGGCAATCACATGGCTGTTTCAATGGTGACTCAAGTAGTTCTCTCCTTGGCCCTCTGCCTTTCATGACTTCACCCCCTCTGAGCTGTTTATGTTTTGGAGGGTACTCTATAAATTGGAGAAGCAGAAAAAGTTTCCCCTCAGTGCCTCTCTTCCTAGTCCTAGCAATCTTTCTCTCCCAAAATTCAAGGTGTCTTATACTCTTATCATCCTCTCCTTAATTAGCAGATTAGAAAGTCAGTTATTAGCCAATTTATTCCAAGTTTTAAATGTTATAGGAGTTTAATACAGTGGAGTCTCTTTGGTATGGCAGATTTTACCACAGGAAGATTTAGTCTAGAAATTCAACTTATAAGCATCAGAAATAGGACTATTTAAGAAATTTAAGGTAAAACAGCAGCTCTTCTAGTATGATTGGATATATTGGTTCTCTTCTTGTTAGGTGCCATGCGGTCATTGTCCAACTTGTAGCAATCCTATGTACAACAGCTGAAACTCGATTGTGCTTCCCTGCTATTCATAGGGTTTTCAATAGCTGATTGTTTTTTGGGACTTGGTTGCCACATCCTTCACCCAAGTCTACAGCACCTGGTATCCCCAGGTGGTTTCCCATCCAAGTACTAACCAAGCCCGACCCCACTTAGCTTCTGAGATCTGACGGGATCGGATGTCACAGTGGTACAGATGCAGGCAGGTTGTATAGTGGCAAGCTTAAAAAATGCAAGTGGAAAATTCAAAATGGCATGTATGTTTGTACTAAATGTGGGGGGAGTAGACTTTGCTTTTATAAGTATGGAATAATTCTGCAAAGGTTCATGAGAAACAGGAAATAATAGCTGATTTTGGAGAGGAAAACTAAGGTAATTGGAAGAACAGAATGAATAAGAGAGAAATATGATGTATAAAATACAATGAAATATTGTTATATAATTATCTACTTCATTTTATATGTTGAAACCAAAAGGAAAACATTTCTTGCCTTAAAACTTTTATACCTGAGTATGTATCACATACTATAAAAATTTTAATTAAATCAAAAACCAAACAAAGTTTAGAAATAAACTACTTACCTGCTTTATGAGTAGACAAATTCCACAAAGATTAGAAAGAAATGTTTAGGACAAATTATGTCAGTCTGTTCTCCATGAACTTAAGAGGCAGACAACAGACAAGAAACTTAGGCCTGAAAGAGTGTCACTTGACTTGCAAAAAATGTCACCAAATAAAATTCAGTAGAGTAGGGGACTGATTGTTGGAAATAAAAAAAGACCAATAAGATGAACTCTGTTCATTTCAAACATGAAGATCATGTACTCTCCCAATCCAATGTTTGAATTAAAACTATTTTCTAGTTTCCTGTCTATAGTATCAACACTCAATTTATGATGGAATGAAGGGGGGGAAAGGGTAAAAGACAAATCAACATATTATTCTGGCAGATAATCATCAGTGTAAAAGAAGGGAGCATTGAGAAGATCAATTTTCAGCTCCCAAGACCATTTATTTCACACTTCTGTCATCTCTGGTTGCCTTTCCAGCAATCTGTCAACAGTTTCTATCTGCCAAAGACACACATTTAGCATCCAAAAGCAATGATAAAGCATATCCAGCTCCCCACCTATGGAGTTTAGGTTTGACTCTAAAAATAAAGTTGTATATTCTTAAAGAAAGGAAAAGCTAATCACACCATTTTTTGGATGTGCATTTTTTGCATTTTACAAAGCAAGTAATCAGCATGGGAAGATAGCTATTGACATCTTACACATCTTTTCAGTTAACAAGATTCAGGCATGTCTTTGTTTATTGGTCTCCTATCGAAGAAGAGTGTCAGGGACTAGGGATAGAAAGATGGGTAAGAAATGCTGTCAAGACATTTTGCAGATGATGGAGAAAAACAAAGCAGGATATTGTCAAACTGAGCATGATACATGTCCTAACCTAAGTGTGCCCAGGACTGCATAGGAGCACAGAAGAGAGGGAGAATTCAAACTAGCAGAATCAGAAGAAATCTTTCTAGAAAGGGAGACACTGATTGACTCTAAGGAAAGCAGGAAGTGGAAAGATGAAGAAATAGAGAAAGAACAGCCCAGGAGGATTCTAGTGTGGGTGCTGGTTTCTTGCTATGACTGCCCTGACCCAATTTACCCATTCTTCTTCAGGTCTCCTCTTCTGTGTCGGGAACCTCAGGGTCAGCCTCCTGTAGGACAATGCTTCCAAGATTCAGAACAGAGAAAGGAAGGCTGACAACAGGCTCTAAAGAGCAGACGGGCCCAAACCATCCCACCAAGTAAATACCACCACAACAGAATTCTCTCTTGGTTTGTGCAGGGGGAGGCAAAAGCAGGAAATGGACAGGCAGGGGGAACAGAGAAGCCATTTGCTGTCTTGGTCAATGTTTGCAGCACAGCCAATTCCACTGTAGTTCCTGCTTCCACTGAACAGACCCACAGAGGTTCCATCTTAGATGAGTTGATCCATCCAAGCTGACTCCCGAATTCTCTCCTGACAAAGGATTGTAAGGGCTGCCTGCTGTTGCTAATCTCTGGTGGCTTCACTGCTCCCCATTTGGCTTCTCAGGTCATCCATCACTGGTGTCTACAATTCTTTCATCCCATTACTTCCCAAGTCATTAAAGCCCCCCTGTTTTAAATACTCAAGAATTTTCCTGGAGAGACCCTAGGGAATGAAGTGTCCACCAGAATCTGAGCTTCTTGGGGACAAGAAATGCCTTTGAATTGCTTTCTCTACTGTATCTAAAATAACTGCCACAGCACAAAAAGAAGGAAGACAGGGGAGGGAAGATGGTATAGATGGAAGAAAGAAATGAACAACCAGAGTCAAGAATGCCTTCATTTCCAGACCAAAGGATACTTATTCATGTGACATCCTGAGCCATAATGGGCCTCAGTATCCTTCTTAACTGAGGAATGATATTATGAACAGTGGTCTAATGAGATGCATAAAATCTAATCAGTGGTAAGAGGAAGAAGTGACCTTAAAAGTCCTTATCTGTCAAATGGTCTTTCTGTGATGTGGATGCCCTATTAAGAAATGGAGGAAAGTCCCAGCTCCTCTGACCAGAACTCAAAGAAAAATCAAGCAGCTGCTGAAATCTGGCCTTGGCCTTATGTTGTGTACACTTCTCTAACATTAAGATAAGCTCATCTGTATCATTCATGCTCTTGATGACAAAAGTGCACCTTGTTTATCAAGTCAGGCCATCTGGTCACTGATCATAATCAAAAGTGTATTATTCATACTTATATTATATTCATCCTGTTCCCCTTCTGCCTCAAAAGTCATAACACCCCTTTGCACACCATAAATATATATGACTATAATTTGTCAGTTAGAAAAAGAACAGGAAGGACTAGCCAAACTAAACTACTGACATTCTACAGCATGAAGTCATATGAAGACCTTGACCCTTCGGAAATGTGGAAGTAAAACATAAGGATCATGTTTATCCCACATTGGTTTCCTGTCTACATTGTTTACTTTTAAGCAGTAAACATACTTGGAGGGTAGTGATGTAGCCTGCAATAGAATTTCTAAGAAATGGGACATAATTTTTGTAAATCTTCAGAGGGGTATTGATGTGAAATTGTAAACACAGTATGGGCATATCTTTTTCCTTGGATCATAGTTTTGTAGGCTGGTGAAAATGTGCAAAGGCCTTTGGTGACAGTTTTGTGGTCCTTGCCCAACATTAGCAGAGTTAACTATGAAGATCATTGCTGATTACACACCTCCAGTTACTCTGATGGGAGGTTTTTTAAGTCCTCTTGGTCATAACCAGTCAGTTATGTTTTCAGAATCTCCTATGCATCTTTCTTGCCATCTCTACTTTGCAATGAAGGACGTGTCAATGTGTGGTGGCACCACCTGGGGCTGTCCCAGAAAATACAACACAATTCTGGAGTTTAGCAGCCTGCAGTCATTTCTGGAGTCATAAGTATCCTCAGTGCATGTCAAGCCCATCCAGCTGGGCTCCTGTCACCTTCTGGAATCAGCATGATTCTTGGAAAGGCCATCAGATTCAAGGTAGACCCAGATCCCTGACCTCACCCTAACTCAACCACCCATCTGTATAAGTTTAATTTTATTTATTAAAATTTAAATTCTATCTGTGTATATCAATTATATAAAATAATGGGTTTCATTATAACATTTTCATACATATATATTCTGTACCCTCTCTTATCCCCTTTCCTGGTTCCCTTCTTCTTCCCAAATAGTCCCTCTTCTACTTTTATGTCTCTTTTTAATCTGGATTCCACATATGAAAGAAAATATGCAGTATTTGTCTTTTCAATCTGGCTTATTTTGCTTAACATGATGCTCTCCAGTTTCCTCCATTTTCCTGCAAGTGGCATGATTTCATTCTTTTTCATGTCCCTTAGCTGCGTTTCTGTGACCTTCATTAAATCTTATGTGACTTTACTCAGATGGTATAAACCTGTATTTCTTCATCTAAAAAATGATTTAATCACATAGGTATAAAAAATAAAATTAAAAACAAACACTGAAAGCTTTTATAAATTTTTTTTTAAAAAGCAAGATTATGATGCATAAGGAAGATGTGATGGTTATTCCAAATCAGCAATTATCATCTATGATCTTGGCATTGCACTTCTCCAAGCCTTGGCTTTCATTTTCTTATCTCTGAAATCATGATAATAATATAGTACATCCTCCCTGCAGAAAGACTTCAGGTTTGGAAGAGTGGTGGGTCAACAAAAAAAAAGGAAGACCCTCAACTAAATGGATTGACACAGTGGCTGAAACAATGGGATTAAACATAAAAAAAATTGTGTGCCTGGAGCAATGTCAAAGAGTGTCTGATTCTGTTATATACAGGGTCACTATGAGTCAGATAAGACTTGACAGCACCTAACAACAACAACATGGATATACATTGATTAACTGAAAGGTTTGCACATAAAGCTTTTTGCTTATGGTCTGCGATACAGTATTCCTCAAAAAAAATTAGCAATCATCAGTAGTAATCTCAGAATGTTACTGTTGTTGTTAGGCACCATCGGAACAGGTCTGACTCATAGAACCCTCACAGGGTTTTCAATGGCTGATTGTTTAGGGATTGTTTTCAGGAGTGAACTGCCACATCCTTTGCCCGTAATCCTAGAATGGGTGGTCTAAATTTATTGAGTACCTGAAACCACAGGAACACATGGAAATGAATATTGGCCTCAGCCCCTAGCCCTGAGAAACATAAATACTTGAATAGCATGTGCAATAATTTAATACAATATATTCTGAGTGAGGCAAGTGATACAGAATGGAAAACATAGAGCAACCAGGATGGGTCAGTGAGACCTCAGAGCATCTCAGATTGAAACTTTGAGTTGTCAAGGTGAAGCATGGGAACGGTCTTTGGGTATGGGCCACCTGGGAAAGGAATATGATTTTGACAAAGCCATTTTCTTCAGCCAGGGAAATTTCCAAAGAATCCTGGCCACTGAGGGCTATCTTAAGGCAGCCCTTCCAGCTCCTAGGGGAAGTAGGTGCTTCCTCCATGATGATGGAGCTGAGAGGTTCTGCACAGCATCCACATACAAGCCCAGGAATGGTTTGGAACAACCCTGACTAATTCAAGAATCCTCTTGTCTAAGTTGTAGCTGGCTTCCAAAAAATCCTTCCAGGATAGCTTCATGTTGGGTCAGCAATGAAAGAGCCCCTCAGAACCATCCACAGGGCATCCTAAAGCCTGCTGTGCCCAGAACATCATACTTGGGGAACACCAAAGCCTGCTCTGCCCTGCTCTGCCCATCTACTGCAAGAATGAGATGCTTGAAGTTGACTCCAAAGTCTGAGATGTCCCCAGAAGTGTCAGTATAGTTTACTCTGA
>VMDO01003829.1:14555-135900 GCA_007922755.1 Pedetes capensis
TCCTTGGGTTCCAGTTCTGTTTAAGATAGAAACTTTTCCTGTAGTGGTCTTTGTTTTTATCTTGTCAGAACAATTGCATGCATTTTCTATACCATTTATATTGACACTATTCTTAGTTTGTTTGTTTTCATTTTATTTTGATCCGACCTTTGAATAGGATTTTTCCTTCTTATAATTTTGATTCAGCTCCCACATGTGAGTGAGAACATGTGGTGTTTCTCTTTCTGACCTTGTGTTCATTCACTTAAAATAATTTTCTCTAATTCCATCCATTTTGCTGCGAATGATCTTATTTCATTTTTCTTGATTGCTGAGTAGTATTCTATTGTGTAAATGTTTTTTCTTGAGTTCTTTATAATTTCTAATAATTAAACCTTTATCTGATGTGTAAAATGTGAAGATTTTTTTCCCATTCCGTGGGGGTTTCCTTGACTCTGTTGATTGTTTCTTTTGCTGTGCAGAAGCTTTTTAATTTCATGTGATCCCATTTATCTATTCTTGTTGCAATTTCTTGAGCAATTGGAGTCCTATTAAGGAAATACTTTCCTATGCCTATATGATGTAGTGTATTGCCTATCTTGCCTTCTATAAGCTTTAAAGTTTCTGGTTTTATGTTGAGATCTTTTATCCATTTTGAGTTAACTCTCATGTATATTGAGAGATGCGGGTCAGCTTTCATTTTTCTGCATGCGGATGACCATGTTTCCCAGCACCATTTGTTGAAAAGTCTGTCCTTTTTCCAGTTTACTTGCTTTGTTCCTTTGTCTAAAATCAGGTGGCTATAGGTGTGTTGAGGTATTTCTGGGTCTTCTACTCTGTTCCAGATGTCTTCGGGCCTATTTTTGTGCCAGTACCAAGCTGTTTTTACAACCACTGCCCTGTAGTATAGCTTGAAGTCAGGGATTGTGATTCCCCCTGCATTAGATTTGCAGCTTAAAAGTGTTTGGGCTATACGTGGTCTTTTGTGGTTCCATATGAATTTTTGGGTCATTTTTTCTATTTCCCCTGTTTCTTATATCTGATTGTATTTGACAAATTTTCATTTTATCTCCACATTACTTTTCTTGTTTTTGAGACAAAGTCTCACTATGTAACCCAGACTGGTCTCAAACTTCTGGCAATCCTCCTGCCTCTGCCTCCAAGTGCTGGGATTACAGGCATATGCTATCATTACACCCATCTCCATATTATCATTTTATAAGATGGTTGATTTGTCTCTGCTCCATCACCTCACCATTCTAACTGGGGGAAAAAAAGGAGACAAAGAATCCGACAGGGTACAAAGAGAATGGCTCTGAGAGAAGTATCTTTCCTACTCTTGGAAGTATTCCTGAATGTTTAGACCTATGACAATTAAGTCCTTTTTACACCTGCTCTCAGTCATCTAGAAATTGCGTTATTAGAATTCACTTTCCACAAATTACTCTACCTGCTTCTCCCACAGACACACACACTGCTACTGATGAGTTGTAGAATACTAGTTTGGAAGACATGGCAGAATCCTCTTCTCTAATTAAACCAACTGCAGCAGCAGTCATTGAACTTCTCCATAGATGTCCTCAGCCAGGTCACATGTAAGCTCTTGAGGGTACCTGTCCTGTCTTTGGGCAGGAAGCATCTGGAGAAGCACTCCTGGGCATTCTGGAGCCTCCCACAGAATACCTCCCACAGCATCCAGATACTGTGCCCTCAAGTGGTGGAAAGAGCTCTTAAATGCATCTGAGTCTCCTCATCCCCCAACTAAAACCTGCTCTGTCCAATAACCTGTTTTGCATGTTTTGTTGTTATTATTGTTGTTCTTGCTTTACCTTTCCAAATGTTCACCTCTGAATCCCTTCAGCTCCCTCTTAAAGGGTCATTGCTCCGCTATATTTTTTTCTTCTTAAAATTAAATTTTAAAGGTTTGCTTTTATAGTATATATAAATATATGTAATATATGTTGTTGTTGTTGTTGTTAGGTGCCGTCGAGTCGGTATCCGACTCATAGCAACCTTCTGTACAACAGGGGAAACACTATTGACAGTGCTTCTCTGATGTTCATAGGGTTTTCAATGGCAGATTGATTTTTGGGAGGGGGTTGCTAGGTCCTTCTCCCAAGTCTACAGCTTCTGGTGTTCCCAGGCGGTCTCCCATCCAGGTACTAACCAGGCCCGACCCTGCTTAGCTTCCGAGATCTGATGGGATCAGATGCCACAGGGCTACAGCTGCAGGCATATGTAATATATAAGTAACATATAAAAATATTCTTAGATGTTTGCTGCAAAAAATTCAGGAGGCCATGCTGCATAGCAGTTATCTTGTTTCTGCCCTCCATCTTTCTTTGGTAAGGACACTACTTTTCCATCAGTGTCCCACCTTCATGGAACCCAGGAAAGTCACATGATCCAGGCTAGGACAACCAGATTCTCCTCTGCTCATATTTTGAATCTTGAAGGAATATATGTAAACATGCTTTGCACTGATGAACTCCAGCACCAGTAATTTCTGATTACCTACATCTAGAAGATGCTATGGCTAATGACCTTCCAATGCCCACATGTTGAGGTTTTCCTCAATTCTGTGTCCCACCCAACAGCCTCCAAGACATTCTGTACTTATTTAAGTTACTCGGAGTCATTCCCTGACTGTGCCATAACCACAACACCCAGAAATAACCAGCAGTTAACATATCATGGATAAATTGCTGGGCTTTTTATTAGTATGGATTAAAAGTGAGAGAAGCTAGATGAAAGGGAAGACAGGAAGGTAGATCTTTATGGAGATAACTTTTTATAAAAATGGATGAGATAGTATAAACTGGTTGATAATTTCCATTTTTGTTGGAAAAAAATGCACTGAGTATGTCACAAAGCTCTAACAGATTTTTTTTTCTAACCATGGCCATATAAGAAAGCTATAACCCAGCACATCATAAATACAAAAGCCAAAACATACTCCCTGCTCTCCAGGAGCTCACAACTTGGTTAAGGAGTTAGTTGTGAACACAAATAATAATAGGAGAAAGATCTGCAAAGAGTTTTCACCAAACAATTAAGGCTTTAAGTGCTCAGAGTAGGGAGCTCTGTATTCAATCCTGGCCTTCAGGGTTTGACAAGGTAGGAACAGGGTGCTTTCTCCATCTGCTGTGCAGGCTTAGTCTAATCAGTCACCTCTCTGCCCCTCCTGCAGCAGCTGTGTTGGCGCGTCTGGCCCTCCTCTGATCTGTCAACACCAGGAAATGTGGAACTTGCACCTTCAGAGATTCAATGTGATGGGGAGTGGTGGGAACTGAACTTTAGTCCTTGAGAGCTCCCTGGCCCAGGAGGCTATCTCGAGTACAAGGGAGATTTCTGGGAGAATCAAGTCACACCTTGTCCTGACACTCGACTCACAAAGTGCTGGGGGGCTGGCTCACATCCAGTCTCAAGAGAAAACTTCAGTGCCCACAAACATGCAAAAGGGAGAAAGCAAGGAGGTAGGACAGCAATGACAGTGACTAGAGCTGTGTACAAGAGAGTACTCAGGTACTTGTACCCTCCCTGTTGATAGGAGAATAAATTAGTACAGCCATTGTGGAAAACAGCATGCAGTTTCCTTAAAATTTTAAAATAGAAATTCTGTATGATCGATAAATCCTTTTACTGGGTACATACACAAAGGAAATGAAATCAGTATGTTGAAGAGACATCTGCACTCCCATGTTTATTGCAGATGTAGTCACAATGTTGTTGTTAGGTGCCATTGAGTCATGTTCAACTCATACCGACACTCCTAGGGTTTTCAATGGCTGGTTATTTCGGGATTGCCTCAGGAGTAGATTGCCACGTCCTTCTCCCTTTTTTGCGGTGCTGAGAATTGAACTCAGGACCTCAGAGACTGTAGAGTGGTGCTCTACCAAGTAAGCTAAATCCCAGCCTGTAGTCACAGTAGAAAAGATGGAGTCAACCTAAATGCCCATCATGAATAAATGGATAAAGAAGATATAGAATTTATGCATACTGCAATATCTGTCATTTTTTTAAAAGAATGAATATTTTTTCATTTCTGACAACATGGCTGAACTGAGAAGACATTATACTTTAAAAAAAAAAAAAGTAGTAGTAGTAGCAGCCAGGTCCAGAAAGATAAATACCACATGATCTCATTTATATGTCAAATTTGAAAGAGTTGAACTTGCCAAAATAGATAGTAGATTGGGGTTTGGGTAGGGGCTGAGGAACAAAGAAGGAAAGAATTGAGAGATGTTGGTCAAAGGGTATAAAATTTCAGATAAAATATGATAAATCTATTGTACAGCATGGTGACTATAGTTAGTCATATGGTATTGCATGCTTGAAAAATGCCAAAAGAGCTGGGCAAAATCATGCATACCTGCAATCCCAGTGACTTGGGATGCAAAGGCATCATGAGTTCAAGACCAGAGGCAGGCTGCACAATTTAATGAGACTCTGTCTCAAAAGAAAAAATAAAAAAGTGGGGACTAGGATGCAGCTCAGCGTTGGAGCACTTGCCTAGCCTGTGCAAGGGCCTGGATTCAACCCCCCAGTACTACAAATAACTAAAAAAAGAAAATTCATAAGAGGGCAAGAGATCTTGAATATTCTCACCACAAAAAAGATAAGTATGTAAAATGAAGAATATGTCAATTAATTTAACTTAATCATTTCACAATATATACATATGTCAAAATATTCCATGGTACACAGTAAAAGTATATAATTTTTGTCATTTATACCTTAATAAAGCTAAGGAATCACAAAAAGGGAGCAACTGGTTATAGGAGAACCTCCTTGAGACATAATACAGAGTCCTCTACACAACCACTTTGAAATCTCTTTATTCCTTCCTTCCTTTCACTATCCCCACACCCCCACCATGTGACCATCATCCAAAGCACATCTCTGACACCTGAGGGTATGTGGGGTCATTGGAATCATGACTTCTGGGGACCTTTGGTTTCCAAGCTAATTTTTGTCTTAAGTTAGAAAAACATGGGTACATTCTGTATGCACCCCCTTTCTAATGACTCTCAACGAACTCCCAGCTTCTGTCCACTCAAAGGGCTAGAAAATTGACCCTCTGAGGTTTCTAGAATATTCTAGAGTTTCTACAATGTTCTCTTCCATGTACAGCAGCATCCAGCCAGAGAAGCTTTCTAGCCCCAGTCCCTCACACCAGAGGCCCTACAGAAGTTAAGGAATCCCCAAACTGCCCTGGAGTCCAGCAGTAGCAATCCAGATATAAGCTTCCCCACAGTGAAGGAGGGTACTTTAACTGGGATGGAGGCAAAACAGGCTCAAAATCCAGCCATATGATCTTGGGAGAGTCATTCAATTTTTCTTACTCTTACGATAAAATGGGCACAATAATCATCCATGCCATACAGGTTTATTTTAATGAGATAAGATGCATAAGCCTCTCAGTACCTTTCCCAGCATTGATAAAAGCTCAAAACCTATCAGCTACTATTATTATTTATTTACATTCTCAGGCTGGCCAAAAGTCCAAAAGATGAAATAAGAAGGTCATATTTCCCTACCTTGCCTTCCCCAATGTTAAAGTTATAAATCGTCTCTGTCCAAAAGAACCTTTTATAATGATAGAAACATTCTGTATCTGCATTAGCAAATACATGAGCCACTAGCCAAAGGTGGTCTTTTATTTTTCTTTTCCCCTTTTCTTTTGCATTCTTATTTGCATTGCTAATGTAACTGAGAAATTACTTCAATTTCTTTCTCTATCTCTCTCTATGTTCCTTCTTCCCTCTCCCCCTCTCTCCATTAAAGTCTACATAGCTGCAAGGTTTTGAAAGCAAGATGACAGAGATTAGATTCCAAATTTAAGGTGAGAGAAGCAGCACTATAGCTTAGCGAACTGATGGATCCTTTCCTAGGACAAGGAAGGATCAAGGACACGGAAAGGAAATGGCCAAGGAGGCAATTGGGGCATCAGTCCTCCCACTCAATCCACAGAGGCCCAGGCTTGCCGCCAGCTGCCCGGGAGGCTGGTGCAGGAAGGATGGGGCCTCTCTGTTTCCACATGTGGTTGCTCTCTTGGGGCCAAGGTGACTGCTTTTGCTATCAGGCAGATTAACTGTGTATTTATGGCCTTGCCTGGAGAGTCCAAAGTAAGTCATAAACAGTTTCAAACAGCACACTCAGATCCTGTTGAGGGCCTGCTTTTTCTGTATCCAAAAGAAAAACTTGTTATAAACTGCTAAAAGGTTGGGGAGGGCAGGAGGAGAGAAGGAAAGAAACAGAAATGCCCCCTCTTGGTGGGATGCTATGTGAAGTGATAAGGTGAGCAGGTCTCAAGCTCCAGAGCAGATGCCCTCTTGGCTCTGCACTTGGGACTAAATGAGAAACAAGAGATGATACAGGGAAAGGAATGATCGCTGACGGGGAGACAGCTGCCAGCAGGAAAGCACTTGGAACTGCGGTGCTTTTATCAGGAGCAGCTGTAAGTGATGGTTTCAACCTCCAGTTTATGTGTCTGCTTGTCTTGCTCTGACTTGGGAACTGAAAGGCAAATCCTAAAATAATAATTAATAATAATAATAATAATAATAATAATAATAATAATAATAATGCAAAAAAGGGAAAAAAGAAAAAGAATAGAAAACAATCCCAGTTTGGCTGGGGACTTCGATCTTGAACTAATTTCAAACAGCTTCAAGTTGCTTTTCCTCTCATTAAGAAATTGCATAAGACAACAATTATGGTACTCTCCCTAGTAACAAGACAACATTATCACCTACACAACCATCAAATGCCATTTCAGGATTAACTTAGTGTACATACAAATCCCTCTTTTTAAAAAAATCTGCCTGGAGAAGATAGAGCTGTTTGCCTTAAAATGTTTGCATCATTGACCAAGAAATTCCCCTTTTAAGAGTTTATCCTAAGGAAAAAAATCAAAGATACACACAAACATCAATGCCCACAGATGTTTATTACAGTGGTATTAATAACAAAAGAAACTATGTAAATATCCAGTTGGGGTTGGGATAGTCATACAATGGAATCCTACACAGCCATTAAAACTTATGATTTCAGAAGTATGTAGTAACACAAGGAAATGCATGTCTCCATCAGGGTAACAGAAGAAAGCAGGACTTGGAATTGTTTATACCATGTGATTCCTGTTTTCTTAGATATATTGGCATTGGCTGTGGATATGGCTGTGGAGAAAGAAACTGAGAAACATATTTCAAGATATTTGTAGAGGTAATCCTTGGATAGTGAAATTAAGAATCATTTTTACCTCCCTCCTTTATATTTTTCTGAAGTTTCCAAAATTAGGATAACATAAAATCCGAAGCATCTCACATTCTGTAGCCTCCTAACAGTCAGACAAATGAGAAGGACAAAGAACACCTACATAGATAAGATTAGCTTCTCAGAAATTGCATGTCTGAGTTTTCTCTTTTCTGACCCAGTGGTCACAATAGTTAATTTCATTTATGGCCTACTGGTAAATTTAAAGTCACTCCAGGCTTCCAGAAAAGTTTTCCTCAACATTCCCCAATATATTTTATTTCTCTCACATGTACAAAAAGAAATGGGCTTCCCCCAATGTGTTTATGTGCTGGTTAAGAGGGAAGTATTTCTGGCCATACCATTAGTCTTACAGACGTTCTTTTTTAATTCCCAATTCTCATTAGTCATAACTAGCCCTTTGCCTTTTTCTAGGCTATTTTCCAAACTAGAAATATGGAGAATGTGAATTCTGTAAGCCCAAGGACTTCATATTGGCCTATGCTATACCTTCAGCACCAAAAACAGTGTCTGGTACATAAATGATAGACACTAAATACATACCAATCAATGGATGTGGAATAGAGGAACAGAAAGAGGGAGGAATGGATGGATAGATGGATGGATAGACAGATGAATAGACACAATTCCCCTCATCAAAACCAAACAAATTGAGCAAATTTTAGGTCAACTACTGAGTCAAATTCTGCACCTTGGACAAAAAATATTATCAGTGTTTCGTCAATAAATAAGCAAGGGGTACAATAATGTTGTTGTTAGGTGCCCTTGAGTTGGGTCTGACTCATAGTGACCCTTATAGGGTTTTCAATGGCTGATTTTTTCAGGATTGCTTTGGGAGTGGATTGCAAAGTCCTTCTCCCATTTTTGCGATGCTGGGGATCGAACCCTGGTCCTCAGAGAGTCCAGAGCAGCACACTACTAACTGAGCTAAACCCCAGCCCTGACACAATAATATCAGGCTAAAAAATAGGAACCAAGCAAGTCTGATTGCTTTAACAGGCATTACATTATCACTCTGAGTCAACAACAAATCAGTCTGGAGCCACTGATCCTAGTATTTAAGTCACAGTTTTTCTTCTTTTCTAATTCATGACCTTTCCCTAAAAGGGAAGCTTTCGTTTCCCAAAAATCTCTCTCTCCCACTCTCCACACTTTTCTGAAATGTGATCTTATCCTTCCTCCATCAAGAGGCAGAAGCTATTTCTCTGCCCCTGAGGTACCCTGTGGAGAGGCCCTGAGACTACAGAAAGAGAGAAGGCCCCATCTGACCCCACCTCCAGACACGCCACAGAAGCCATCTGGGACTCTGGGCAGACCCAGCCACTAGCCAGCCAAACATGACTGAGTGATTCTAGCCTAAAGCGTGTGGAATAAATGAAGTGTTCCACCAAGCCCCCCCAAATTTCTGATCCACATTATAAAATATAATAAAATAGGTATTACTTTAAGTCACTAAGCTTCCATGTTCCCCACATGTCTGTCTGCTTGTCATACTCGGGGAGGGGGGGGCTTGCATGTTGCTGTGATGCTGAAAACTATGCCCACTGGTATTTCAGATACTAGCAGGGCCACCCATGTGGATAGGTTTCAGGTGAGCCTCCAGACTAAGACAGACTAGGGAGAAGGACCCCACAGCCCACTCCCAAAACAATTAGCTATTGAAAACCCTATGAATAGTAAAGAAGCACTGTCAAATATAGTGCCAGAAGATGAGCCGTCCAAGCTGGAAGGCATTCAAGAAATGACTGGGGAAGAGTTGCCCCTTCAAAGTAGAGTCCACTTTAATGACAGAAATGAAGTAAAAGCCCCTGGGACCTCCATTTGCTGATGTGAGATGACTTAAAGTGAGAAGAAACACAATGACTGCAACATTGGGCTCAAACGAAAAGATCATGTGCATGGCAGTGTTGGGTAGTGTTTTTTTCTGTTGTACACAGGGTACTATGAGTTGGATCTGACTCAACAGCACCCAACAAAAACATGTCTAGTAAAATTTGTTATATGTTTACCCCATGATTCAATTGCATCCCCATATACATACCTAACAAAAAATACATTAATACATTAACCAAAATACATGCACCAGACTGTCCATGGAATTTTGTAATAAAGAAAAAGTTGTTGTTAGGTGCTCTCAAATCTAGTCTGACTCATAACAATCCTATATACAACAGAATGAAACACTCCCTGACACTCTGTCATGTCTAGCTCTATTGGTAGTGCTTCTCTACTATTCATGTTTTCAGTGGCAGATTGTTTTGGGAGTGGATTGCCGGGTCTTTTTCACTAGCCTGCAGCACCTAGTATTCTCAGGCAGTCTCCCATCCAAAGACTAACCAGGCTGACCCTGCTTAACATCCAAGATCAGGCAGGGCTGGATGCCATGGTGCTATGGCTGCAGAAAAAGAAAAAGCAGAAACTATCTGAAGGACCACAGAGAATAAAATGGAGAGGAAACTTGGGACAGAATCACACAGTGAAATCCTACATATCAGTGAAGATGAAGGAAGGATGCATAATTCTGTGCAGTGATGAGGAAGAATCTCACGAACAAACTTCTTCATGAAATAAGCTAGACATGAGTGACTCAAACTGAAAGATCACATTCACATGTAGGCACAGATAAAGCTATGCCCGAGGAGAGCTCCTGGCAACTTTGGGAAGGTGGTGCCCATCAGAGGGCCCCAAGGGAATACATGGGATGCTGACAATGTTTTGTCTCTTTGTCTGGAAGCTGTTTACTCACAGGTACATTCAGCTTGAAAATTCATGGAGTTGTACCTTTATTACTCATGCACCTTTGTGTGTGTACTATACTTCAATAAAGAAAAGTTTTAAAATGTTTTAAACCACTACCTCTGAGTGTCCAATGACCTGGAAAACCCCAAATCAAGTATCAACACAAAATATGATGCTTTGCAACTGTTTCAGATAAGAACCATTACATCTGACTATTTCATTTCACTTTGAGCTTCATCAATGTTACACCAATATGTTATGTAAACCTTCATGCCAAACAACAGGATAATACTATATACTCAAACTATCATCTACCAGTGTAGTCATTTACCATGTTAGAAAAGTATGACTGTTTTAAATAAAAATCTACTACCAACAAAAGTTCCAATATCTTGATTTTTCTTACTATGTTTTCCAGGATACATTTCGCCAAATCTGTCAAAAATAAAAGTTAAATTATGTGCTTAAAGGAAAGCTACATATCCTAGCAACACAGAATGAGATAGCTTTGCTCTGTGCCTCAGGCACATGCCTCATTGTTTTATTTTCATAGCACATAAGATCTCTTCAATTTTTAAGAGTACAGTACAGTCTTATGTATAACTATATAGCAAATTTTTAAGTATACAGTACAATGTTGTTAACTGTAAGCACAATGTCTAGAACACTTCTATCTTAATGACTGAATCTCTACCCATTAAACAATTCTTCATTCCCCCACCAACCCTCCAAACCACCATTCTACTCTCTATTTCTAAGACTTCAAGTACAGATAGCTCATTTAAGTGTAATCATGCAATACTGCTCCCTCCATGATTAGCTTGTTTTGTTTAGCATAATGTCCTCAAAGTTTATCTGTGTCACAGAATATGACAGTACTTCTCTTTTTCTTTAATTGGTAATTTTGAATGAACAAATTAATGGGTTTTATTATGACATTTCTATATATGCATTTCATTGTACATTGCTCATGCTCACTTCCCTTTACCCTCTCATGACCATCCTCCCCAAGCCCCTCTCTCCTCACCATTGGTCTCCCTTCTATTTGCATGTCTTTTTTGTGAGCATATCTATCTACATATGTACATCCCGATTTTGCTGTAAAGGCAACATACATATTTCTTTTCTCCCATTACCCTTTCTTCTTATCCTCTTTCTTATCCCCCTTTCTTTTAGTCCATTATCTTTCCCTATATAGACCCATTCTACTTTCATGACCTATGTTTTAATAAGGAATATATATTGAAGTCCAACACCCACATATGAGAGAAAATGTAATATTTATCTTTGTGGGTCTGGCTTATGTCTCTTAAAATGATGATCTCTAATTCCACCCATTTTCCCATAAATGCCCTAATTTTGTCCTTCTTTATGGCTGAATAAAACTCTATGGCATATATACACCACTATTTCCTTATCCACTCATCTATTGATAGACACCTAGGTTGATTCCATATCTTGGCTATTGTGAACAACACTGAAATAAACACGGACGACCAGGTATCTCTGTGGTGTATTGAGTTATACTCCTTCAGATATTTACCCAAGAGTGGGATAGCCAGGGCATATTGTAGTTCTATTTTTAGTTTTTTGAGGAACCTCCATACTGATTTTCATAGTGGCTGTACCAATCTGCATTCCCAGCAGCAGTGTTTAAGGTTTCCTTTCGCCCCACGTCCTTATCAGCATTTACTTCTCTTTATGGCAAAAATCTTCTTCTATTATATGGATATACCACATTTTCTTTATATATTCATCCCCTGATGATATTTAAGTTGTTCCTACCTCTTGACTATTGTAAATAATGCTACTATAGAACATGAGAGTGTAGATATCTCTTTGAGATCCTGATTTCAGTCTTTTTGAGTAATTATCCAAACTAAGATTACTGGATTATATGGGAGTTCCATTTTTAAGTTTTTGTGGAAATCCCAAACATTGTTTCACAGAAGTTGCGCCACTTTACATTCCCACCCAGTATATGAGGATTCTAATTTCTCCACATCCTTGCCAACACTTGTTATTCTGTTTTTTTTTCATAGTAACTATCCAAAGACATGTGTGCTAATATCTAATTGTGCTTTTTTGATATGCATTTCCCTGATGATTAGTCATGTTGAACATCTTTTCATAAACTTGCTAGTCATTTGTATCACTTCTTTGGAGAAATGTCTATTCAAATCTTTTGCCCATTTTTTAATCAGTTTAGTTTTGTTGTTTTATTTTTTTTATTATTGTTTAAGGGTTTCTTATTTTTTTAAATATTAACCTCTGTTCAGAAATATAGTTCTTCCATTGCCTAGGTTGGATTTTCATTCTTTTAGTTTTTTCCTGTGCTACGTGGAAGCATTTTAGTCTGATGTAGTCACCCTTGTCTATTTTTGCTCTTGTTGCCTGTGTTGTGGTGTCATATGTAAGCAATTATTGCTGAGGCCAATGTCAAGAAGGACTCTTGCCATGTTTTTTTCTAGGGCTTCAAGTTTTACGTTTAAGTCTATAAAATTTTCTGAGTTGAATTTTGTGTCGAATATAAGGGTCCAATTTCATTCTTTGTGTGTGGATATGCAGTTTTCCTGAATTTTTTAAAAAGACTATTCTTTTTCCATGTGTCTTGTTATGTTTGTTGAAGATCATTTAGCCATATATGCATGAATTTATTTCTAGGATCTCTGTTCTATTCCATTGATATTCATATTTCTCTTTAATACTAGTACCAAACTGTTTTAATTACTGTAGCTCTATAACACTGTTTAAGATCAGAAAATATGACACCACTAGCCTTGTTCTTTCTCAAATGTTGCTTTGGATTTTTTATGGTTCCATGTGAGTTTTAGGATTATTTTTTCTATTTCTGTTTAAACATTCCATTGAGATTCTGGTAGAAATTGCATTGAATCTGTACATCATTGTATGTAGTACGGACATTTTAACAGTCTTAAATCTTCCAGTCAACCCATGACCATTGGATGCCTTTCCATTTATTTGTAACTTCTTTAATTTATTTCAGCAGTGTTTTTTGTGGGTTTTGGCATACAAGTCTTCTACTTCTTGCTTGTTTAAGTTTAGTCCTAAGTATTTTATTCCTTTTTAATGTTATTGTAAATGGGATAGTTAACTCAATTCCCTTTGTGGATTGTTCATTACTGCTTGTTATAAAAAATGCAACTGATCTTTATACGTTGATTTTGTATCCTGCAACTTGGATGAATTTATCAGTTCTAATAATTTTCTTTGTGTGTATATATAGAATCTTTAGGATTTTCTACATATAAGGTCAGTTTATCTATAAATAGATAAGTTTACTTCTTTTTCTTCCAACTTGGATGCATTTTCTTTTTCTTATCTAATTGCTCTGGCCTAGGACTTCTAATACCATGTTTAATATAAGTGACAAAGGTAAGCATCCTTACCTTGCTTCTAATCTTACAGGAAAAGCATTCTGTTTTTTTAATGTTGAATATATTAGTTTGGAGATTTTCATATATTAGTCTCTTTATTTTTAAGTTGTATGTGACTGCCTTGCTTTTTCCTACTTGTGAACATCTAGAGTTATGAAAAGTGGAAGAATTTTCTTAATGAATAAATTCAGTTACACTCACAAGGTTCAATTTTAAGACCTTTCTAGTTTTCCAGTTTGGAAATTTTCCCAGTAAATGTTGATATGAAAGACAAGAATTCTAATACTTTTATTTTCTCTTTAAAAAAATTAATATAGTATTTAAGAATGCTACATTATTTCACAGGCCCCTTCTTCCCACCAATACCTAAGTTTGGCAGAAGTTTATCTTGGCACCTATTGTTTGCTTCCTGGGAGATAGGATATTTATTATGCAACTCAAAAGACTGGTCTAATTGTTGACCTAACAATAACGCAGCTGCAAGCTGGAAAAACACCAGTTCCCCACAGGACAGCTAAAAAAGTACAAAAGTGCATCATTTGTAGCCAGCAAAGTGACTAAATCCAGCTCCATAGCCACAGTCAAGAATTTGACCCATTTTTTTCTGAAGGGGAAAAAGCTAAAAGTTTTTTCTTATGGTAGAACTATGTCGTCAGGCTTAATAAGCAAATGTGATTAATGTGATTCCTGAAAATAATGTTACTGTAAAAGAAGAAAACCAGTCAACTAATTCTATAGCAAGGACCTATCTTGGTCCACATACCCTATTACCTGGAATCTGTATTACCTAGAAATGCACTGTCCAATATATGTGGCTATTAAGCCTTAGGATAATTTTTAGTGTGAAAAAATAATATAAAATATTAATCATTTTAATGTCAATATTTTGAAATATATGAGGCATACTGTTAGATGAGATATATTATTAAAATCAATTTTATCTACTGATTTTCCCATTTTTAATGTGAATTTTAGAATACTTTAGACTACCCATGCAGTTCATATCACATTTCTATCAGCAATAATTGCACCTCTCATAAACCTCATTGGCTGCTATTGGACATCATTGACCTATAGAATTGCTTTAATTGTCCAGCTCACTTTTGGAATAGTAATATAGTTAATGTATGAAAGATTTCATGTCTTTTTTCATTAACCCTATGTTGTATAAACAGATATCAATTGCATTTTAACTCTTATTCAAACTTTTATCTACATCTGACATGATCCAACTACTGGGTTAGTTACTGAGGGTATAGAAACAAAAATCAATCTGGGCACCATCACACACTCTTGTAATGCTGGCAACTCAGGAGGCAGAGGCGGGAGGATTGTGAGTTTGAGGCCAGAGGTGGTCTATACAACTTAGCAAGACCCTGTCTCAAAATAAAAAGTAGAAAAGGAACTGGTGGTGTGAGTCAATATTAGAGCACTTGCCTAGCATGAGTGAGGCTCTGGGTTCAATCTCCAGGAAAAGAAAAGAAAAGAAGGAAAGAAGGAAGGAAGTGGAAGGGGAGGGGGTGGGAGGAGAGGGGAGGAGAAGGGAAGAGAGGAGAAGAAAGGACAGAGATCTAGCACACAAGCCTTCCAGAATCTTAAAGTCTAATGAGGCAGTGATCAAGTAAACCAAAAGTTGGAACTGTGTGACAAGTTAGGAAAATTTATGCATGACCATGGAAACGATAGAATCATCTAACTTGGTCAGCAGAAGTGAGGGAGACATTCTAGAGGCAGGGAAAGTTGAACAAAGAATTGTTTAAGCTGTTTATTTAATGTTTCCTTTTTTAATGTTAAAAAACAGAGCTCATGTTGTATACATGATAGAGTCATTTTCTGCAGGTTACTCTTCTCTGAATGGATTCACATCTCCTTAGGCTAACAATTTTTTCAAATATAATGAAGGAAAGATTTGAGAGGGTGATGCATTAGTACATTCTTAAGTTGCAATTCAAGTTTGTTATCCAGAAACTCAATGTCCACTGTCCTTTAGAAGGCATCTCCAGTCAGCATTAAAGATTTCCTATGTAGGAGCATGCAGATCACCCAGGTGGGAGTTTGACAGGACTTGGTGTGGAGTCCTGAATCTTTGGTCTGCTCTTAAATGTTTGTTGATCTCTGCTCAGATGCCTCTGATCAAAGCTACAAAGAAGCAGATATTTCTCCTTTCTGCTCCCTCATAGCCTGATTCTCTTAATGAGGAAATTGGAGAGAACAAAAATATGTCCTAGCAATTCTTTCCTCAGTTCCTCTTTCTTGGTCTCATTAAAGGAAACTATAAGCCCCCTTAGTTTTTCTTTATTTCTCCAGGAAAAGATTGTGCCCTACTCCTGACTCAGAGAGTTATACTGGCCTTATCTTGACATTGACAGCTTCTTCTAGCTTCATCTAAGTTTCATTGTATTTGACTTATAATCAGAAATCAGTGTTGCCATTACAGCCTTGCCTAGTTTTGGTGAAGATGGAGTATGGTTTCTGTTACCGTTTTTCTGGTACAATTTTGCATGGTTCTTGGGAAGGAAAGTCTAGGACATTCATTTAGTCTTTTCACGTAAGAGTTATATGTTTTAGGAAGATCATTCTAGAGCCATGTGCAGTGGCACACACCTGTAATCCCAGCCACTTAGGAGGCAGAGGCAGGTCTCCCAAGTTCGACCAGAGGCAGTCTGCATAATTTAGGGAGACCCTGTCTCAAAATGAAAAAAAAAATGGGCTGAGGGTGCAGCTTAGTGGTACAGCGCTTGCAAAGCATGCAAGCTCTACACCCTAGGTTCAACCCCCAGTACCAGAAAAAAAAATCAGTCTAGCAGCACTGTAAAGCAAAAATTAAAGAGAGCTATGAATCCACTCCCAAAGCAATCCTGAAACAATCAGCCATTAAAAACTCATGAGGGTTTCTATGAGTTGGACCCAACTCAATGGCACCTAACAACAACAGCATGAAAAAAGCTGAGGTATAACTTTATTCATTTAATAAATACTGATCAAGTATCTAATCTAGCAGATTCCTAGAGTAGGCAAATGCATTTACTTAATATACAAATATGTTCGTATATACACATACATATATGCACACACATATATAAAAATATACATAAATGTACCTATATAAACATATGTGAATGGAATATTCACATCCTTCATTTCAGTAAACAAGAAAGCACAAGTCATGTCAAAAGCATGCAGGAGCCGTCTTGAAGAGATGTTCTCTGGACAAAAATGGGACAATTTGTGTACCAATAAGGATAATAACTATAACAGGCCAAAACATAATTGTTTAAACAAATGAGATTTTTAATCTCCTAACAGACTGATTTGCTACTATTGGATAATGCTAAATAAAGAAGAAGATAAACAGAGATAAATGAAGGAAAAGAATCAAGCATTTACTCTTCTTGGCTATATGAACTGTAGCAATAAATAACAATAGTAACTGCAGAAGTATTCCAGCTAATGGATGAATAATGCATGGTAAACTAAAATTGACTTGCAGACTCTGATCATTGAGCATCAGTGGCAGCTAATGTCATACAAGAAGATTCAGCCAGATACTGTGTGCCACCTAAGAAAAGAATCATCTTCTCCCATTAAACATCTTAGCAAAACCATCAGACTGGGCTAATTAAGCCTCTAGATGAAACTACCAATTTTTTTTTAAAAAAAGGACATACAGAGCTGTTAACCACACCAGGGAACACAATCAACAAATACAGAAGAACTTATGCAAGATAATTCATTTTCTTTTTTTTTTTTTTTTTTTTACTGGGGTTGAACCCAAGGCCTCGCGCCTGCATGCTCTGCAAGTGCTGGACCACTGAGCTGCACCTCAGTCCATTTTTTTAGTTTTTGAGACAGGGTCTCGCTAAATTACGCAGACTGCCTCTGGTCTCGAACTTGCAATCCTCCTGCCTCTGCCTCCCGAGCCGCTGGGATTACAGGCGTGCGCCACCACGCCCGGCCCGATAATTCATTTTCTTTAACATAAATTATAAGGAAAAGAAGACTGAATACATGGAACAGAAACTTAAAGTTTGAAAGAAATTCATGACATATGAACAAATCCCAAAAGTCCTTATTTGAATTTTTTTCAAATAAATGAACTACAAAAACAACTGAGACTATTGTGTAATGGCTATTTAACAATATTAAGAAATTATTAATTTTTAGGTATGCCTTTGACATTTGATTTTGTTTATTCTTTTTTTTCCCCCTGATACTTAAGGGTTTAACCCAGGGCTTTGTACATACATTGCAAGTGCTCTACCACTGGGCTGTACCCCTAGCCCATTTTTTATTTTTATCTTGAGACAGGGTGTTGCTAAGTTATATAGGCTGCCTCTGGCCTTGAACTCATGATCCTCCTGCCTCTACCTCCCAAATCACCGGGAGTACAAGAATGTGCCACCATACCTGGCTTATTAGCTGACTCTTCATAGAACTATCACTGCATAACAAACAAAATGTCAGAGGCATGCAATAGTAAATATTTATGTCTCACTTATGCATCTGCAGGTTGGCTTGGGATCAGACAATTAAGGCTGGGCTCAACTGGACTTAACTTTAGGCTAGAATTTATTTCATGTCTACTCCATGTTTCTCATGCTCCTGAAACCAAAATACTATGGGCAACTGACAGATAGCGATATTCTTCTCATAGCTTTGGCAAAAGTGAAAGAAAGAAAGTCAGTACCCCAAGCATATCATAAGTTTCACATCAACTACCATCCCATTGAACCAAATGAACCAAACAAGTCAAATCACAAAATCCAAAATTAAGACAGGGGATAGTCTACTCAGTGCGCATGTATTGTTATTCTTATTGAAAGTCACCAAGGAGACCGGAGAACTACTTAGATTTGGACTGGCTTCTGGCTCATTGTACAATTTAGAGGTCCTTGAAGTCTGTGATATATCAGGATATGTCAACATAAGACCTCAAGAGATTCAGAAAGGAAGAAGAGCACACAATTTCATGGTAAATTTGAACACATCCTGGGCATTTCCAGAGAACTCTAGTTTATTTCAGTCTTCCTTTTCCTCCATCAGGGAGGAAAACTTTCCCAGAAAACACACTCATAGATAGAGACATCCATCTGTCCAGCTAACACCAGAAAAACCGTGAAGACGAGACAAGTTGACACCAGGGCTTGTGATGTAGGGAGCCAAAATCACTGCCTGCTGGGCCAAGTCAACATGGCAGTGTTAAGGGGCTATATTTAGAAAAGGACTTGAGGCACCAAGAGGAAGAAAAACCTACCACCATCAGCCAGCCCAGTGGATGCACCCGACTTCCCAAATAACCGTATACCCAAAGCAGCCCAACACACATGTTGACTTAAATTATCAGTGCTAAGGTGAATGTGTGATAAGGTGATGTGATTCTTGGCTTACTCACAGTGAGATGTGAATGACGTGGTAAATATATACATATATATATATATATATATATATATATATATATATATGTATGCCCAAGAAGAAAGGCAGGACTGTGAAGTCACAGCAGGACCCTGTTATTTGCTACTTTGCTGAGTGCAACACATACAAGGCTATGCCCAGGTCTGTCAGAGGAGGCACCATACAAGCCCTAAGAGTCAAGAAAACCCCTTAGCTCCTCCTAAAACATTGTGTGGAGAATATCACATAGAAAAAAATCAACTCTTCGTATTTTAATTACAAGTGATAGAAAAATTATGAGATCGATAGCACCTCAACCATCAGAATCCAGTTAAGTTTGAGAAATAGCCACAGTCTGTGGGTTCCTACTTCTGCCACTAACTTCCTCTGTGACCTGGCTTCATGGTCCCTGTCTTTACAATTGTTGTTGTTGTTGTTAGGTGTGGAAAAATCGGGTCCAACTCCTAGCAACCCTTATACAACAGGTGAAACACTACCTGACACTATGCCATGCTTCTCTGCTAATTTCAGTGCTTCTCTGCTATTCATAGGGTTTTCAGTGGCTGATTGTTTAGGGAATGGGCTGCCGGGTCTTTTTCCCAAGTCTACAGCACCCAGTATTCTCAGGCATTCTCCTATCCAAGTAGTAACCAGGCTCTACCCTGCTTTGCTTCCAAGATCAGACAGGATTGGGTATATTCAGGATGGTATGGCCATATACATCTTTACAATATAACAGGTAATTCTGAGACACAAAGTAACTTTTTTCACAAAGCTAAAGAAGAAGGAAACTGCACTTAGAGTTTTATGAGAAGATATAGTCTCCAAAATTGTTTATTAATCTCAGAATCATTTTTATATGAGATTTGTACAACTGCCCTTCAAACTGCCCATGATTTCCATTATGAGATATCAAAAGAAATAGACAAGAGAATTATTTGGTGTGGAGTTAAATGGCATTACCCACCAAAATCACAGCTAATTACTGTATGGCATCAGGTCTTTATTTTCTTTCCTTATTTTTTTTTTTCCAATTGTATAGGGCCCAGCAAGACAGCCATAGAGCTTCCCCTTGGTGTTACCAAATTGTAAATTTGGAGCTATGGAATGATTGTGCCATGAAGGACTTGATTTCTATATAAGACATATAGTCTGATATTGAACTCCCTCATGATCACAACATGAACTCTCAAGCAGCTTGAAATAACACTCAGAGCTGTGTCACTGCAGCCTAATGCATGCAATGAGAACATCTTGGTAAGACACCTTGTGCTGCATCCTAACACAGGCGGCACAGGCATCTGGAGGATACTGAGTGAAATCAATGTTGTTGATTCCACTCGTCATATTAAACATCTCCCAAATGTTTCTTTTGTGAGATGAGTTCAGTATGAGTCCCACATGCAGCCTTATGAATTGGACACAGCCCCCTTGCCCTCTTATTCATGGTCAGAGGCTGAAGTAAGGCAAACAATTTTTCATACAACACAGGAATAACTCCAACTCTATTTTTATTTTGAAGTTTGGAACCTACCCCTCAGTATTTTTCACTAAATATGTTTCTTTCCTTCCCTTTTGAAGTGTCACAACTGATCCCAAGCCCAACAGTAATTTAGTAGATACAAGATCAGGTAAAGAAATGATCACTTAAACTTGACTTTTAGAGAAGAGAGGAGGGAAAAAAAAAGCTACCAACAACAAAAATAAAATAAAATAAAAAACCACTATGTTGATCTGGAAAGTTTTCTTTAACTATTTAAATGCCCTGAAGACCCTTCTTCCCTTTCCCACACCTACGGTCCCAGAAAGTCCACAGAAGAAACATGTCAAAAACATGAGCTCTAGCCCTGGTGTTTTCTTAAAGCCTACATTTAGCCTGGGCATTAGTAAGGGGGGAAGAACTGTATGAAACTGAATCAGATTTTATAGCAACGTGGTAAAAAGCAAATCTCTTGGGACTGAATTAACTCTGGCAAATTACAGAAGAAGAAAAAAATCAGGTGAGTTGTTTTATATTTATACCCAAGCAAACAAATTAATTTTGCTGTGAATCCAGAGCACGTTTTGTCTCATCTGAGAGAAAGAAGTAGTGCATTTGTACAGCTCTGGATATAACAACTGCTGCTCTTTGTGCTCTTGATAATTCCTTGAGGTTGCTTCGTTTCATTTTTGTTTTTGTTTTTGTTTTTTAACTCTAAAAATGTTTGAGATTGAACTACACCCTCTTTAGCTGGAAACCTTAAATTGGTAGCAAGGCCCAACTTTTCGTCTAGAAACATCTTTCTTTTTCTAACATCTGACCCTAGCTCCTACCCTCACTGCCAGTCTTATTCGATCCCATAAAGACAGGCACCCACAGTTGGATTTGAATCCAGACATCTTATTTTGGGGAATGACTAAAAATACCAGCCCATCTATTTTTAGCAGGGAGAATAAACATTATCTGTGTGTTTCTTCAGCTCCCAGGAGATTGTTTTTAGTCACAGAATTGAATACCCTTCCTTCCCGCCGTGGATTATTTTTAAAATGTAGGCTCAGAAATAGCCCACATACAGAATGCTGAAGGCCTGACTGCCCTCAGAACTAGAAATACACTGTGCAGAATCAAACCCGATGCATGAAAAATGCAACCTACAAAAACTAGAGGCCTAGAGAGAAAACATATTTTTGTTGAAGATTTGCCACACTCCAACCTGGTGCAAAAGACCAATGGTTCTGGTTGTAAGTAATGACTCATGATCTATCAACTGAACTGGGTGAGGAATTATAATAGGAATTGAGGGTGAGGAGAGAATGAGCTGATAAAGTGGAGTTGATTGGAAGGACATTTCAGAGGGTAGGGAAGAACGATTTTTAATTTGGCCAACTAAGGAGATTCAGAGAAAGCTAAAGTTCATACCCTTTCTATTGTTCTTCAAAATGCTTTGTGAACACGTCAAGAAGTGCAGTGAAACTAGTGATAAAGAATTTATGTCAGGCATTGTCCTTAGAGGGGCCACTGTCACAGGTTCCAAGCTTTAGAGGGCTCCCATTGGACCTCATCCAGCCATGATCTTCTCTGTAGGATGAGATGTTCATGAGGTCAAGGGCATGTGTTCTCCACCGGAACCTACACTTGCCCTCTGTTCCAGGCTCAAAATTCATCTTCTGAAAATTCATCTGCTCAAAATCATCTGCCAAAAATTCATCTTCTCAAAACTCATCTGCTGAAATCTTAGCTCCCAGTACCTCCAAATAGGATCTTAATTTGAAATGGGGTCTTTGAAGATGTAATCAAGTGGAAATAAGGTCATCAGGGGGGACTTGAATCCAGTATGAACAGTATCCTCATTCAAGGGTAAAAGATGACATAGACATGGCCACAGGGAGAACACGCTGGGAAGAGGAAGGCAGAGATCTGGGGGACATGTTTACAAGCCAAGAAATGCCAAAGAGTGTTTGCCAACCACCAGGAGCTAGGGGAAAGAGATGGAATTAAAGTCTTCCTTCCATCTCTCAGGAGGAATCAACTCTGCTGACATGTGGATCTTGGGTTTCCAGCCTCGAGGACTGTGAGACAATAAATTTCTGTGTTAAGGCACTCATTTGTGACACTTATTTCGGATACCCTTGGCACACTAATGCACCCCCCTTCTAGGCCATATCTCATTAGTCAGGGCCCAGAAACCCTTGCGTTTCCCTCCAGGACCTACTGAGGGTAGAATGTGCCCTCAGTATATTCCCCTATGGGCCCAACAGGTGGCCGAAGGACAGCTGTTCATGTGGCATATATACATCAGCATGTGCAGGAAAGAGGTTTCTCCTGGATCAGAAGGGAGCTAGAAGTGAGAAGAAAAAGATTTCAGGCCTAGGTTGAAGTCAGCTGACCCCAAACTGCACAATCTAACAGTTGTTGTTGTTAATTGGCACAGTGCTGGGGATCAAACCCTGGTCCTCAGGAACTACAGAGCAGTGCTCTACCAACTGAGCTAAACCTCAGCCCACAATCTAACAGAGAATTAAATTAGTCATCCTTAATTTGTAAAAATTCTAAATTTGAACCTTGACTTCCAGGTAAAGATGAAAGTACCTTTATTAAGAGAGGAGGTTAAATTATGTTTCTTATTGATGGTTTGTTAGCTTGATTTCTAACTTATAAGTAGTCTGACACAGGGTTCATGGTCCTTTTGTACTCTGGCCTTGCTCTCCCAAAAGTTAGGAGAGGGTGGGCTGTTGGTTTCATTCCAAGATACCACAGTCCATGGACTCAATCTGAATTAAATCTCCAGCCAACATCAGCCTTACATTTGGAAATGCAACCATTGTATATCCAAGGGTAAACTCTATGCCCTCCTGCCTAAGGGAATTTTATTTGCTTCTCAAAGAAAAGACACGTCAAAAGCAAAAGCCTAAAAATAAAAATACTTTAGCCAAAATTTCCCCCAGAGCTGATTACTTTTTAAGAATTTGCAAGTTCTGAAGGGAAGAAGAATAAAGGCTTTGAGAAGGTTCCATTTTAGACACGAAGCCACCTGGGTTCCTCTAGATTCACTGATGCTCATATCCTTAGAATTGCATGAATAACCACCCAAGGACACTTAACCTTCTGGGTCTGATGCCTGTCCCCAGCTCAAAGACCTGCCAGGTCAAAATGATGCGTGGAAAACTTGTCAAAGGAGACAGGATAACCATATGTCACTCGGAACCGTTGCCTGAGATCTTAAGGTTTAGAAAAAATTCAATACCTGACATGACACACACAAACCTATACACATCACGTTGCCAGTTGGCTTCATATTTCCAATGAGATGAAACCTGATTTCAGAAATTTACAACTAAAATTCAGCCTTTCTTTTTGTTTTCATTGTTTGTTTGGGGAGGGTTGCTTTGTTTTGTTTTTGATGTTTTCTGTTTTGGGGGTTTTTTTGCAGTACTTAGGGGTTGAAGCCAGTGCCTTGCAAATATTTTGCAAGTGCCCTGCTGGGCCAGACCCACAATCATGCTCCTGCCCTTTTTTTTTTTTTTTTTTTAATCTCCAGACAGAATCTCACTAAGTTATGTAGTCTGACTCTGGCCTCCAACCTGTAATCCTCCTGCCTCTACCTCCCAAATCACTGGGATCACAGGTGTGTGCCACCAGACCTGGCAATTTTCTTTGTCTATTTGTTGTTTCTTTTGTTTTTTGTTTTTAAGGAGGAAAAATATAGAAGTCAGGATATTTAAGCCAATGGCTAAATCAGGCTGTAAAGTGACAATCCTTCCTCCCCACCCACAGATACTCATGAAGGAGAATTACACAGCAGCATTAACCTGGGAACCACAGTAATTATTTTTTTGTGGATCACATGTATAGGCAGCTTTCAGAAAGAGCTAAATGATAATGTCCTCAATAGAAAAAAAAAAAAGTGGCTGTATAAAAATGTTTGAGACTTGCTTAAGGGACCTCAATTAGCATTGCAACAAAAGGCCTGGCTCTGTTGACATGCAAATAAAATAATCCAAGTTCAACACAAAATTATATAGAAATAGGTATTAACGTCCTAAATCTATTAGATTGTTTCCTTCTTCAGGAGGGAATAAGAAAGAAAGGAAAGAAAGAAAATAAAAGAAAGAAAGAGAGAGAGAGAGAGAAGGAAGGAAGGAAGGAAGGAAGGAAGGAAGGAAGGAAGGAAGGAAAGAAAGAAAGAAAGAAAGAAAGAAAGAAAGAAAGAAAGAAAGAAAAATTTATTTTCTGACCTAGCATTGGACCCATGAACAGTCTACCCAATTGCGTTGGAAAGCAGGAAATAGTTAATAAAAAAAAAAAAAGCAAGCAGACCAGTTCATAAAAGTGGGCAACAGACTCCAACACCTCATATTCTCACTGCTTTCCCTTATAAAATAATAGAAAAAGCATCATAAAATCAATATTAACTTATTTAAGTAGCTGTAAAAGAGCTCTCTGGTCATTTGGTCCAACCATAAAATTATCTCACCATCTCAGTAAACTGCCAATCCTTTGAGAGCTATCTACTGTGGCTATTAGTCCTTGATGCTAAATACTTTTAATACTCCTGGCATGTCTTTCTTACGGCTGGAGAGGGGTTTTTTAAGGCAAACCTATCAGGTATTGCAATAGAATTCTTCCAACATTACCAGAAGCTATTCTATATATTCATACAAACACACAGAGAAACCTCAGTAAACTCTTGCATCTCTTTCCAAAATAAAACACCACATGCTATATAGATAATGCAATACCTAGAAACTAACTTCCCCAAATTTTCTTACACTTCATTTGATATACTAGGACTGTTCCATCATAGGTCCCCTTGAAAGTGATTGTTAGGTCAAAGAATAGTGTACATAGATGATTTCCCAGCTTTTCTATTTTATTTTTGCCTGGAAAAATAACTTGAAGCTCCCTCTGGCTGGTTTGTACTACTAAGATGCTTTTTTTCCTACCCAGTTATAGACCCTCAATCACAGTCCCCTAACTTTGCAGCCACATGTTAGAGATTTCCATCAGACCTTGCGGTCAGGAATGTCTCTGCTTTTCTTAACAACTGGTTTGTTTCTTATATTATGGACGCTGTAATTCTTAATGACTGATGGTTTTTCTCTTTGCCTTAGCTACCAGACCACCTGTTAGTCCCTCTTACCCCTCCTAGACAATTTTTCTACATTTATTTCCCCTCTTACTCCAATTACCTTTAAGTATTCAGTTTTAACTTTTAATTGTAGAATTTTGTCTTCATTTTTCTTAAAAAAAAAAAGGAGTTCTTAAATTTTTATCTTCTAGTGTCCTAAGGCTATCTCACAAAATAATTTTCTTCAAGTCCCATCCCTTCCTGGCAATATGGAACTCATTTTTCTAGGAAATCCTTCCAGATAAAATATCCCACCCTTTATGTTAACTTCTCCTCTCTTATTAAATTAGCACTTACAAGATGGATCCTTAGATTGTTAGACTTGGTTGTATGCAGTTTATTTTATTCCTCCATATTTGCACTTAGTTTATGTATCCCCTACAAGGAAAAACTCTTTGAGGTTGGAGATTGTGCGCATACAACCATCACTTGCCAGTTAACAATCCCTTCAATCTGATTAGCTCACACTGCCTAGAAGGCTATTATGCATGCCATTAACTGCTTCTATTAATAGTCAGGATAGTCAGTAACAAAACAAAATGATCTCAGGGGCTTCATACAACAAAATTTACTTATCACCCATTCAAAACACACTATAAGCACAGAGAACCTCCAGAGCAAGCATTCCCCATATAGTACCTTCACAATCTATGCTGCGTTGATTTGTGAGGCAAATTCATCAAAACATAAAGGTATATCCATGTTCAGAAAGACAGGAAAAAGGAAACAGGAGCATTGTGGAGGGGCTGAAAGTGACATACTTCTTTTAAGTTTCTATTTCATTGACCCGGTAAATCACATGGCCTTGCCCAATTACCATAGGCCTAAGAACAGTCTCTCATATGCCCAGGGAGGATAAAAGAGCCAGATGTTAGCAGGCCCTACTAATATCTACTGCATATGCATAATTTAAGGAGAAAGAAAGATAAAGAAAAAAGGAAGGATGAAGGAAGGAAGGAAGGGAGAAAAGAAAGAAAAGAAAGGAAAGAGAGAGAAAGAAACAAACTCAAGTTACTAACTTATCACAAAGACTTAAGAATACATTCGAGAAGTTTTTTCTGCATGAAATTTTTTAAGTTATTAAATCCAGCGATAAAAACGCATTCACTCTCTGTTTGAATCATGTTATTTCGCCAAAACCTTTGCTCAACATTGGCTCTACAAGAGTCCTCTCACCTAAGCAAGCAAAGCCCTTCAAACTCAACTTCTCTTTCAAGCTTTATCACCAAGTACTTCCCACAATGAGACAACTTGGGGTTCCTTAAGAGTTTCCCATTTTAAAATTCTGTAAGTTCATTTAGGGTTTTCACAATAAGCTTGTTCCCAGTGTTATTTACTAATGAAAAAATTTATCTATATAACCTGTAGAAAACTAAACTCTATTCTCAGTTCACTACCTCTAGTATTTTGAATAATTGCTCAAATTATTTTCTCCCTGATATCATGATGCCTCAGGATGCAAGGTATTGTACACTAGAATGAAAAACATAAAATATAAATTTACAACAAGCCCAAGTTGAAGAACCTATACTATGTTTTTTTACTTTCTAGTCTAATTTTTAGGATTATAAAAATAAGACATATTTGTTTTAAACCTTAAACCATTTTCAGAAATATGTAATGTCAATGTTGTTGTTGTTACGTGCCGTTGAGTCAGTGTCTGACTCATAGCTACCCTACATACAACAGGTGAAACACTATTGTCAGTGCTTCTCTGTTATTCATAGGGTTCTCAATGGCTGATTATTTTTTAAGAGTGGGTTGCCTTGTCCTTCTCCCAAGCCTAGAACACCTAGTATTCCCAGGCAGTCTCCCTTAGCTTCCAAGATCTGACAAGACTGGACCCCACAGGGTATGACTGCAAGCTGTAATATCAATAGCCAATATTTATCATGTGCCAGGTAATACACTAAGTGCCTTATATGAATCATGTCATTTAGTCCTCACAACCACACATGAAATAAGGTTTATTATCTGTACTTTATTAATGAAGAAATGGCGGCTTAAGAAAGTTAAGTAGCTTGACCAACATCAAAAAGCTAATAAGTGGTAAACCTATGATTTAAGCCACCATCCCAAGACTCAAAAATCCCTTATAATCCCACCTTCCTGAAAATCCCATTCTCATTTGGAAGTTTTAACTTGAGCTTTCAAAAAGAGTAAGTAAAATATAGTGAACTTCTTGTGATGAGGTCATCAACCTATAAAAGAAAGCACTAGAAAGTCCCTGATTCGCTCAATTGTCTACAAAAGGAGAGTTTTTGAGAGGCATGCATGGCATTACCTGTCCAATTCTTCCATCCTCAGGTTGACCCTCCCAGCTGACATCCCTCTTTGAGTTCATGGTGCCAGTCTTTCCCTCAGCTGAGAACACTTTCCAAATGTCATTTGTCCATATGGTTATTAATAAAAATAAGCTGGTGGCCTGAAAAGCCAACACACAGCTAACACAAATGACCACTAAACCAGCACACAGATTTGTTCACTGTCAACTGAGAGACAGCACTGTCAACTGAGAGACCCAAGGGCTGCATTTTTAGTTGAGAAAAGGGGGGAAAACTCAAGAGTTCAGAGCCTTTGCTGAGCAACAACCAAAATGTGTTGCCAGTCACCTCTGACAGATCGTGAATGGGCAGAGTAGGGGAAGTGGTGCAAAGAAACCTAAGAAGGACCAAATGGACTGAGCCCACTGGTTATACTCTGTTCTCATATTAAACAACCCTCTGTATATTTTCAATAAAGAATGTTCATCCTCAGTGTCATCTGCTCAAAGGTTTGTGGTTTATTCAAAATAAACTAAGTTTCTGGTTATAAAAAGAAAACTGTTCATTATGCTGCAAGATAGAAATCCTTTCAGGATGGCCTTTTTACACCTGAGGACATCCTGAAAGTAGGAAGTTCTGAATTTAGGGGAAGGTCACTGAGAATCTGTGAAACTAATAAGCCCTAACTCCAGGAATATATGTATATAACTATATAACTAACTCCAGGAATATATATATATATATATATATATATATATATATATATATATATATCTCACTATATATATATATATCACTATATATATATATATATACATATATATATATATATATATATATAGTTGTTGTTGTTGTTAAGTGCCATGGAGTCGGTATCCAACTCATAATGACCCTCTGTACAACAGGGGAAACACTATTATCAGTGCTTCTCTGCTGTGCATAGGGTTTTCGATGGCAGATAGATTTTTGGGAGGGGGTTGCCAGGTCCTTCTCCTAAGCCTACAGAACCTGGTGTTCCCAGGCGGTTTCCTATCCAGGTACTAACCAGGCCCCACCCTGCTTAGCTTCTGAGATCTGACAGGATCGGATGCCACAGGGCTATGGCTGCAGGCATGTATATATATATATATATATATATATATATATATATATATATATATATATATATTCAACTGATATATAGAGATATAGATATAGATAGGTATATATATACAAACAAAATTTCACATGCAATTTCAGAAGATTACTGGACACCACATGAAATGCCAGAGTTGTCAGCAGTAAAATGAAGAAAATGGGCAATGCCTCGTAAGATATGCTTCCTGTGCCTCACAATGCCTGGGGGAGAAAAGAAAATATAAAGTCACTTCCTCTTGCCCTAAGTGTCTTTATGGATTGAGAAGGAAGAAGGAGGTTGATAACACAGAGATGTGCACCCACAGCTAGCTAGTCGGGCTGCTTTGCACAGAGTACAAAAAGCAACTCCTTCCATTAGACTCTTCGCTACCACGTGCTGATAAATTGGCCTGTGACCATGACATCTACAATGTGAACGGCACCCTCTGGGATTATCTCAGGGACAACCCAGACAACCTGTGTAGTGCCTTGAAGACCATGAGACAGCCAGAAAATAAGCCCCAGAAGGACAGGCTAATGGCCAACTAAAGACACTATAGAGTCATCCAAGTGAGAAGCATGTTAAGCATCTCTTACCCCAAGGGCAACAACCAGCAGTTCTCCTTGCCAACCAAGGACAAAGCAAAGGAAGAAAGTTACAGGTACATCATGAAAATACAGGCTACAGGAAAGGAAGAAATTACCTAACTAGTGTAGTGGAAAGATTCTACCAGCATTTGCTTAGGATAGTCTAGCATTTCCTTTCATAGGACTCAGAAATATACATTGATTTTCATGTACATATCTATCCTGGCTATGCATTTATAATCCCTCTCTTAAATTTGTGAGGGAATACCAGAATTTATTTTCCTTATATGACTGCTAAGGTATGAGAAATTATGATGCATAAAAAATTAATAGATTTAAGTTTAAAAAAAAAAACTAAGCTATACACCCAAGTTCCAGCCTTTATTTATCATTGGAGGATTTAGTCAAGTCTATTAGGTTTGTTTATCTCAGATTAAATGTCACTACCCCATAGAAGGTCAGAGATTTACCTCAGTTGTTAGAGAGCCGCTCTGCAGTCTCTAAGGTCCTAGGTTAGATTTTCAGCACTGCAAAAAATGGGAGAAGGATGTGGCAATCCACTCCTAAGGCAAGCCCAAAACAATCAGCCATTGAAAACCCTATGAGGGTAACCATGAATGGGACACAACTCAATGGCATCTAACAACAACAACAACAACATCCCATCAAAAGCTTCCTTATGATACCCTAAAGAGGGTTTCCCATTATCCCTCCAGTAAATCTATCTCAGTTTACCTATTGATTTCCTTTACATCATTTGCTACACTTGCAGTTTTTCACTTGTCTAACTTTTTTTGTTTCCTGTCACCCCTACTAGAATGTCAAGACCAAGGAGAAATTTACATGTTTTAACCACTGTGCATGCATATTACCCACACCCAAGCACTGCCCAGCATATGGCAGCTGCTCAATGCTTGATTAGTCAATGAAACTTTCTCAGCATTCTTCCTCATCTATAAATCAGAGGTTTGCTGCAAGTACTGAAAAATAAAGCATAAAGGAAGGGGCTTCTATGCAGCCAAGTTTATCCCAGACTATACCTCAGTCATGATACATCAGGACTTGTTCTTCCAACTACAAGTCAACATCAATGGCACCATCTTTAAGAGCTGAAGGCAGAGAAATACGTTGTTTGCAACCTTTCATCCAACAAATTCTAGTCATCCCCCCTCACACACACACACACACACACACACACACACACACACACACACACAATTTTAGATAGAAATAGATTTATCCTATGGGCTCTGTTCCTTTCGAGAACCCTGACTGATGAAGGACCAATATTAGAGCATTTCTGTCCCTAGGGGAAAAAATGAGACTAACAGGTGACAGAGAGAGGCTTAGCGACAGGGTGGGTGGCTGAGCACTTCTACTGCAGTCATTGATGTCCTTCCCTAAACACTAAACGCCCTGAGCTTGGTGTACTGGACCATACTCTTCATCATCTCTCTGTGGGGATTCTCTGACACCAGATTATTGCAACAAGACCTGCAACCATTAATTTTATCTGCTATCTTGGCTAGCTGGGGCTTAGCTCAGTTGGTAGAGCACTGCGCTCCTCACTTTCTGAGGACACAGGTTCAATCCCCAGCACTGCAAAAATGGGAGAAGGATGTGGCAATCCACTCCAAAAACAATGTCAAAACAATCTCAAAACAATCATCAATTGAAAACCCCTATTAGGGTCACTATGAGTCAGACATGACTCAAATGGCACCTAAAGAGAACAACATCTTGGCTAGATGATGATGCCCATTGTTTGGTCAAACACTAGACTCCATGTCTCTGTGAAAGTGTTTTGCAGATGTGTTTAACATTTCAATTAAGTAGATTACCCTCCATAATGGGAGTGAGTCCCATCCAATCAGTTGAAGACCTTGAAACAAAGATTGAAGCATCCAAAAGAAGGAGGACCTTCCCCAAGACTGACGTGGAAATCCTGCCCAAGTTCCCAACCCTCTAACTGCCCTATGGATCTAACTTATTGACTCAACAATTACGTGAGCTCCCTACCTCTCTCTCTTTCACACGCACACACATTACAGATTGTCAATGTTATTGTTAGGTGCCATGGAGTCAGTGTCTGACTCAAGAGCAACCCTATGTACAACAGATAAAACAGTATTGTCATGCTTCTCTGACATTCATAGGGTTTTCAACGACTGATTGTTTTTTAGGAGTGGGTTGCCGGGTCATTCTCCCAAGCCTACAGCACCTGGGGTTCCAAGGTGGTCTCCCATCCAAGTACTTACCAGGCCAGACCCTACTTTTCTGAGATCTGACGGGATCAGACACCTCAGTGGGCATGGCTGACGGCACAATATAGACAGACATAGATTTAACCTGTGGGTTCTGTTCCTCTGGAGGACCCTGTCTGATCAAGGATCTTTATTAGAGCATCTCTCAGAACTTGTAATATCGAGTTGAAGAGACACCACCTTTTCCACAGTGGTGAAAGCTGTTGCTTTATTCTTTCTCAGGAAAAGAGTCAAGCACACCAAAGTATCCAACATGAGGAAGGGTGCCCAAGAGTGATCTGTTGAAAGTGACTTCTAGCCTCCTCAGCATCACTTAACCTTGGCCACCTCTCTGTGATTCAGACCAAATTGAAACCATAGTTTAGAGCCTTGAAAAAGTTCATCGAGTGGGGAAATGAAGAGCTCCTCAGAATTGTGACGCAAATGGAAAAGATTTTTTTTCCACCCCCGGTTACCTCTCTGGGCCCTCTCACCACCTGGAAAAAAAGAAAACTGGTACATGATTGAAAAGAAGTGCCTCTCCCTCCCTCTTGAATTCCTTTTTTTTTTTTTTTTTTCATCTCATTTCTAAAAATACAGGGAATTCTATGAATCTTTTTTCTGCTTCTGAAATATTTTCTTCAGAATCTAGTACTTGCAAAGCGGTGATTATGAATGACTAAACAGTCTTGCATATATTTCTGGAATACTTGGAAATGCCTCTGTTATTTTTGGAAATGTGTACTTGTTCAGGTTATTCCAGCAACAGGCAGCTACTGAAAAAATTCTTTCATGATAAAAAGCCTGTAGCTCCACCTACTGCTTTCTCAAAGATGACAACAGGGTTTCAGTACTGAAAAGTGAAAACTAAGACCCAGGGAAACAGCTTCATTTTTCAAAACACAGCTCATATATTTAGTGGCTCTCAGTAAAAGTAAGCTAATATGTTTCTACCCCTGGCAAAACAAATATCTAGAGTCCACACAGTACATCCTATATGCAAAAGAGAGGGAATAAAAGCAGGCAAGGAATGAATTGTTTGAGTATTGTGAAACATCTATCAGCATCTTTGTCTCACTTTTCAGTAGCTATTGGCAGTCAGAGAAGTCCTTGGAGGATATACAACTTTAGGGAAAGAACTGACTTTAAAGCAGAGGCAAAATAATCATTAACATCAGGCTGGATGGTATCAGCGAATCTTGTTATGCCTGGATTTGAAGAAATGATGAAATGGAGCCATATGCAAGAGAGAAGCAAGAGAATCCAAGGCTTTACATATTCCTTTTAAAATGGTCCAATTCTCAGCTTCCCTCTCTCTTTTCATGGTTCCTTCATACAGAATCTGGTCCAAGAAACAATTTCCAATAGAATTAATTTTTTTGTTTTGACTATTTCCACCACTATCGAACCTGCAAATCCATGCTCCTCCATGACAGTAAACTTTCTAGTTTCTAGAGCTCCAACCACCATAGACTATGCTCCTCTTCTCTCAAAATGGGACTGAGAAATACTAACAAGGAAATGTTTCTTCATCTGTTCCCTTTTATTCTTCTAGTGAATTTCAAGTGCTTTTCTGGTAAAATCTAGTTTCCTATCATGGTTAAGAAGACAGAGCAATACATTTCTCCTGCCTCTCATTTTAAATAGTGAGGTGCATGTAGGACATATAACTGTGAAGACCTCTGAGAACTGCTGTCAGTATTGTGCGGTACACAGCCTCTCTGAGCTTTGTTTCTGCTTTCATTAGGCAGATTTAACCATTTAAAAGCATATACAGCTTTGGTTTCATGGTATTGCAATATCATCTTGTAACCATACCATATCAATAACATTTGTGTTTTGTACCTTTACATATTGGGATAGGCTTTTTTCTTTTAGACAGCATTTTAATTTGATATGTTAACCCTCCAGAGAAGTTACCAGAGGAATCCAAACACACTCCCCTTGCACACTCTTTACTTGCATCCAAAATGATATAAACTATAAAAATTTTGTCCCATTTGTTTTATTCACTTTCTACAAATATCATTTTCTAACACATTTGAGAATAAGTTTCAAACATTTTGTTCCTGTGTTTCTTAAAAGAAAGATATCTTCTCACATACCCATGGTATAATTATTGAAATCTAGGAATTTAACATTGGTGTAATTCTACTACTTAATCCACAGCATACATTCAAATTCCACAATTTGTGCCAAAAATGTATTTTTAACTACATTTTTTATTCCAACTCAAGATTTAATGAAGATTTGTATCCCCCACATATCTGTCAGCTTTTCATGCTGTGGGGGATTGCATGTTGGTGGGATGCGGAAAGCTATGCCACTAGTAGTTCAGATACCAGCAGGGTCATCCATAGTGAACAAGTTTCAATTGAGCTTCCAGACTAAGGTAGATTAGGGAGAAGAACCCAGCAACCCACTCCTGAAACTATTAGCCATTGAAAAGCCTATGGATAGCAGAGAATCATTGTCAAATATAGTTTCAGAAAATGAGCCCCCCAGGCTGCAAGGTATTCAAGAAACAACTGGAGAAGTGTTGCCTCCTCAGAGTAGAGTCAACCTTTATGACTGGAACAGAGTAAAGCCCCTGGGACCACCTTTTGCTGATTTGGCATTACTCAAAGTGAGAAGAAACACAGTCACTGCAGCAAGACGCTCAAACATAAAAAGATCGTGTACAAAGTATAAAGTTGTGTAGTGCTTTGTTCTACTGTACTAGGAGTCAGACCCAACTTGACAGCATATGACAATAACAACAGGATTTAATGTTGACAAAATTCTACTACCTAATCCACAATACACATTCAAATTTCACAACTTGTTCTAATAATGTGTTTTTAACTATTTTTTCATTACAGCTTAAGATTTAATGCAGATTCATACTTCTCATTTCATTATCACATATTCTTGATCTCTTTTAATATGGAGTAATTCTTTATGTTTATCTTTCATGACTGTGACATGTTGAAAGCATCTACGCAAGCTCTTTCACTGAATTGTTGGGGTATATCCCCTTCAGCATGACTGTCATGTAAATGATGTGATCTTATCAATACGTCACATCAAGAGAGATATGTTGTTGGTGATACTAAATTTTTTCATTTGCTATCAATGGTGTCCATCAACTTTTTCCATTACAAAACTATCCTTTTTCCTCCATAATTAATAAGTAATTTGTGAGGAGATACTTTAAGATTATGACTTCATACTGCTCCTCACAAAATTTCCCCTCTTCGTTCTAGAGTGAATTGATAAAATGGCTTCAAAATAGTGATTTTCTAACTGTGTCATCCCTTCTACATTTGCCAACTGGCACTACTATTAGCCTATCATATTTCAGCATCATGTTCCAGCTAGTAATTGCAAACCAGAAATACCTTTGCAAAGACCTAAGCTGCTTCTTGATTTGAAAGAGGATTCTGAAAAATTTGTATTAAATCACAAAGGAAAATATTAAATATTCCCTCAAAACAATCCTCCAAACAAATATTCTCTCACCCCTTCCACAGTGGGCAAAGTTTACTTTCCTGCTCCAATGATATTAGGTTTGGCTACATGATTTACCATGGCCAATGAGAGGTTAAGATATAGGATGCAAACAGAGGACTTAAATGTGCTTCCATCATATTGGCTTGGCCTCCTACACTCCTATGATAACTGTTAGGAACATATCCAGTGTCGTTTTGTTGTTTTATGTGCCCTCAAGTTGGTTCTGACTCATAGTAACCCTCTATACAACAAAACACTACACAACACTGTGCCATGCATATGATCTTTTTATATTTGAGCCCAATGTTGCAGTCACTATGTTTCTTCTTATTTTGAGTTATACTACATCAGCATAAGTCTGCAGCTATACCACTGTGGCATCCAATCCCATTAGATCATGGAAGCTAAGTAGGGTCAGACCTGATTAGTACTTGGATGGGAGACCACCTGGGAACACCAGGTGCTCTAGGCTTGGGAGAAGCATCCAGCAACCCACTCCCAAAAAACAATCAGCCATTGAAAACCCTACGAAGCACTGACAATGGTGTTTTTCCTATAGCATGTAAGATTGCTATGAATCGGATACGGACCCAACAGCCCCTAACAACATCAGCAGCAAAAGGAGGTCCCAGAGGCTTTACTCCATTCCTGACATTAAGGTTGACTGTACTTTAAGAAGACAACTCTTCCCTAGTCTTTTCTTGAATGCCTTCCAGCCTGGGGACTCATTTTCTGGCATTATATTTGACAGTGTTTCTCTGCTATTCATAGGGTTTTTGATTGCTGATTATATTGAGACCGGGATGCCAAGTCCTTTTCCCTGTTCTAACTTTGTCTAGAAGCTCAGCTGAAAACTGTCTACTTTGGGTTGCCCTGCTGGTTTCTGAAATACCAATGGTATAGCCTTCATCATCATAGCAACATAATAGCCTCCACAGTATGATAACCTGACAGACATGTGAGGGATAGACACTACCATATTAGCATGAAACCCCAGAAAAAATATACATGGGGTAGACCTGAATCCAATTCACAGCCTGGATCTAAGACCAGACAATAGTAAAGTTACCCATCTGAACCCACTTTAGATCAACCACAGCATTCCCCTACCATAGACTCATGAGAATAAATGCCTACTGTATACCACTGAGTTTTAGGATAGTGGATGATTTGTTACATAGAATTACTGTGACATAGCTGCCTAATACAAATACAATGAAGTACTTTTCTTCTACCATCTCTTGACTCCAGTCCAATATCATACTATCATAAAATCTTTTATAAAAATTATTCCATTTTCTTATTTTTTTTTAGGCTTCTCTACAATAAACTCCATCTCTGTTTTGTGGCTTAAAAAACAATTTTTCTCCATAAAATCTATTTAAGAGCTTCCAGTCTGACTTTGAGGCTTTTTTTTTTTTTTTGGCTTATTTCATAGCACGCAACTCAAAAAATTTTATATATATATATAAACTAAACAAATGGCAGAACATACAGAATGAAATTACCTACAAAATGGATACCTCAAAATATATAATCATAAAATTTAAAGTCTTTCCAACTATGCACAATAAAACTGAAGGAAAATAAGAAAGAAATATTATCATAAATAAGTTCAAGGGCATAGCACCCATGCAGTTACACAGAGACCTGCGCTCGAAGGTCCCTGCACCCAGCTGAATGATCTGCTGTCATTGTCTTTATAGTAGTTTTGTTTTAACAAAAAGCTCATTGGTTTTATTTTGCATTGCACTCCATAATTTATATAGCCTGTCCTAGTCTCTAGTAAGACAATTTCCAACCTAAAACTTGCTCCTCTATTTCCTCTGCTAAGGCCTTAGCTGGGCTGGGATTTAGCTCAGTTGGTAGAGTGCCTCTCTGCAGTCTCTGAGGTCCCGAGTTCGATTCCCAGCACCACAAAAATGGGAGAAGGACATGGCAACCCACTCCCGAGGCAATCCCAAAACAATCAGCCATTGAAAACCCTATAAGGGTCTCTAAGAGTCAGCCACAACTCGATGACACTTAACAACAACAACAACAACAACAAGGCCTTAGCTAGCCCTTACTACCTATTCCTTGGATATTAGCAAGAGCTTCTAATTTGTCTGCTTGTCTTTTGTCTTTCTTGTCTCTATTTTCTCCCCCAGAGTACACAAGTCTCCTCATACCACACCCTTTAAATCTTTCAAACAATCTTCACTGCTTGCAGGAAAAAGTTCAAATTCTTTAGCAAGGCCTAAATGTCCATTATAGCTACTTTACTATGTCTAATTTGTCTGCTTGTCTTTTGTCTTTCTTGTCTCTATTTTCTCCCCCAGAGTACACAAGTCTCCTCATACCACACCCTTTAAATCTTTCAAACAATCTTCACTGCTTGCAGGAAAAAGTTCAAATTCTTTAGCAAGGCCTAAATGTCCATTATAGCTACTTTACTATGTCCACATAGTAAAGTACTATTCCAGGCACTGTCCCCCACCCTCACCCTCTTCACTCACTCAGGGTTATTGGTTCAGAATCATTGCCTTAGATTTCCTAGTTCTTCCCTGTTTTTGCACATGCCTATGCCTGGAATGCCCTTCCTTCATCCTTTGATTTAAACAATCCTGGACCAACTGTGACCCCTATAGTCTTCCCTGGCCTTTTACTCTCTACATATTCTTAACTCCTCCTCTGAATAACATCTGAACATACGTCTATTATGGCACTTAATGTAAGCCCTATAGTGGTCTCCTTACTCCTTTCCAGACTGTGAAATTCCAAAGTCAGGAATCATGTTCTATTCCTCTTTCTACTCTTAGCTCCATGACTTAGTATGTAGGAAGAACAAATAGCAGGCATTCAAGAGATCACTGAATTCAAATTGTCCCTTAAAGAGTATAGAAATTTAGACCCAAATGTTTTAGTTATTCATATAAAGTAACTTAGTAAGTTCCTAGCAAAGGAACAATCTCACACCATCTGACTCTTGGCTAAAATACTATGTTTTCTTCTCTTTGTGAATTTGATTTTCCAGTATCAATCATTTCCTCCATGAATCCTTGAAGTAACTCATCTCTCCTGTACTTGTCTGAGATATGGGAAGACAGCCTTCCTGCTGTCCCTCCTTGAAACTCTTGTAAGACGTATAACATCAGAGCTGGGTGGGCTCTTAAGAGATCGTATATTTCAAGAAGAGCCAAGTGAGGTGAAGAGGCTCATCCTGGGTAACACAATTAGTTACCAAGTGTACTAAGTCTCATGTCAGTGCTAATTCCATTGGCCACATTCCTTTGTCATTAGAGGTAAGAATCCAGATTGGCATACTTCACCACTGCAAATAAATTGTACTGGTTCTCTAATAGTTGAAATTGGGCTAATTTTCTTCTCCCTAAGGTCTAATGGAAGGACACCTGTGACTCACACACTGCCATGAAGCCTTTCAGCTTTTGTCATCACCAAAGTATAGGTTTCATCTAAACCCAAATGGGTTCCACCTTGTTCAAACACAGGGTGGAGAATTCTCCACATCCCCTCCCTGCTTCACACATCCTCTCTCCACTACAAAAGTGTGCCTGAAGCTTGAGATATACAGTTTCTTCATTCTTTAAAAAAAAAAAAAAAAAAAAAAAAAAAAAAAAAAAAAAAAAAAAAAAAAAAAAAAAAAAAAAAAAAAAAAAAAAAAAAAAAAAAAAAAAAACAGCCCTAAGGGAAAGCTCATATTAATAAAAGCTAAAAAGGGTTTCTGTAATTACCTCCAAGTAAGTTTTGGATATTGTTCAGAGAACTATTATTGCCTCTTTTCTACAAGCTCTGAAATAAGAAAGGATAAATTTTTCCAACTCCAGCTGGGAGATCCAAAACAGACACCAGGGAGAAGGGAGAGAGTGGGAGACTGGAAACAGATTTCTGATAATGCAAAATATTTATAAAAGGAAGGATTAAAATCTCATAACTCAAAAAAGAGTTAAGTAAACAGAGGACTATTCCAAGTGGCCTTATCAGCAACTTTGGAAGTATCTTAAAAGGAAACTGTTTTCTGGTCTCTGGAATTCCTTCCCACAGAGGATTTGGGATTAAAGGTGCTGACTGAGGGCATGCTGCAATCTGGGGAGAAGAATTTAACAGGGGGCCAGTGCTTTTGGTCATATGATGCCTCCTTCCTCCTAGGCTCTAGTTACAGACACATTCAGTGTGAAACTGGTTCAAGGCAAAGGGAGCGGCAGATCAGAAGGCTCAGTTGAAATGCATCATCCCCCTGTACCTTTGTGTACTTATGTGAAATATGGGGATCAGAAAAGAGCAAGAGATTTGATTATGGACAGACCAGCTCAAATACCAACTCAACCACTTCCTAAAAATGGCATTTAACGTCTCTGAGTTTCACTTTCCTCTTCTCTAAAATGAAATATATATCATCTCTATCATAGGGATTTGTGAGAATTTAAATGACTTACAGACTTTAGGACAATGTCTTCATTGTGCTCAATTTAAACAGATTGAAAGATACATTCCTTCCTACCTTTTCCTACATAGAGTTTTTGAGGAGAATAAATAACACAGTATCCTATCTCACACATAACCATCAGATAATAAATATTTTCGTTTCCTTTCTCCCCCCACCCACCATGATCATGATAATGAAGGTTTTATAATAGCTAATCTCTAAAATCCCTTCTAATTATATAATTCTACTAATAAATTCTCTGCTTTACCACTATATTCCTATATCTTGGGATCCATCACAGTAGCAAGTTAGCACAATTAGATGCTTTAATTGGTATTCATAACACTGAATTACATTTCCCCAATATAAGCCAGGTTTGAGGTAAGATGTATACTCTTGGTGTTTCTAGAACCTCAAAAAAGTGACTCAGCTTCCTTACTTATGGGGAGAGGATAAGAGTTAAGTTACAGTCTTGCAGGGCACAGCATTGACACCACATCCCCCCACAGGAGGAAAGCCCACACCACATTTGCCCTCACTCTGTGCATGTAAAGCATCTTCATGGAATCCAACAACTGCTTCCAGAATCCGCAGCAATCTCTAGCAGTTAGATGCATTTCAAAACTTCTGTATTAATGCATTACTTTTAGACCACACCCACAGCTCAATGAGAGCCATGAAGATCTCCCTTTGCACCCATATTTGATGATTGGCCAGATTTTCCATATCCTGTTCTAGGCCTCTTCAAAAAAAAAAAATCTGTTTTGGTTAAAGAATGACCAGAAAAATGTTCTCACACTATAGTGAAAATGGACTTCATTTAATAGGAATGGCTGGCACTATAAATCCTTGTTTCAAAGGTGAACAACAATCATCAACACCTGTGCCAGCTCCAATGCTACAGGCTAAGCCATGCTGACCACAGACTCGAGTGGTTCAGGTCCTGGGAAGAACTGCTCCCAAATGGGGGGCTGGTGATGAATAGGGGAAAGATTTCCATCACCCAAAGGTTGTATATGTCACCCCAGCTAGCTATGAGAGAAAGGACAGACATTCATAGAGAAGCCACCCTCTATCCCATGCTGAATCTCTCGATACCAATTAATCTACAGTAAGACAATTCTCAAATGTATTTCTCCAATCTTCATCTCTCTTCTTCCTCTACCTCTTCTGCAAGTATTAAATACTGAACTTGAGTTACTTCCAAAACATTTTTAAAAATTCATTTTCCTTCCTGTCCACTTCCAGCCTTATTATTGTCATCTTAAAATATTCATTGATTAGTTAATGAAAGTATACATCCATATATTTACATTAATCATACAAAAAGCATTTATTGTGCACCTATGATATACACAGCACTAAGAGACTTGATATTTGGTCTTGTTACAAAGGAGCCAACAAGCCTAGAGAGGAACTGTTTCATGTACAGGAATGACCACCATACAAGGCAGCAAAAGAAATGTCCTCAGAGTGGTAGCAACAAAGTGCTACCTGTCCTCAGAGGAGAGAATGACAATTTCCTACTTGGCCAATCAGTAAATGTGTGGACCAGGAGTAGATCTTTGAAGAATTTTAATGGGAGATGATTACTGGAAGAAGTGATAAGAATGGCCTAAAAATCAAAAATGAAATATAAATTTGACCATCTAAAATATTTCAACCAAACCCTTGCTAGAATAAGTAAGAGTGCTGATAAACACATACACCTAGTTGGAAAAGCAAGGATTATGGATTTCACAAATTGATTAGTGCTGAATGGCATTGTGCATGAGGATTTGGGGAGAAAATTACCAGTAGAGATAGCTGTTGAGCTGGGCAATAAAGAATAGGTGGGGATTGGTGTAAGCAGCAAAGAAAATATTTCAGATAAATAAACTAATCACTATAAGATGTTAACCCTATATACCTTTTTTCCCATTTTCCCAAACACATTCATTCAGCACCTATGTTGTGTCAGGCATTGGAGATAGTAAGGTGCTTTTACAGTATCAGGAGCCTCTTCATAGCTTTTACAGTATTGTTATTATTGGGTGCTGTCCAACTCATAGCAACACTATGTACACCAGAATAAAATACTCCCTGATACTGCCAGGCACACAATCTTATGTTTTAAGCCCATTGTTGCAATCCCTGTGTCAATCCATCTAGCTGAGGATCTTCCTTTTTTTCATTGACTCACTACTCTCACAAACATGATGCCCTTCTCCAGGGATTGGTCCCTCCTGACAACATGTACAAATCATACAAGATGCAGTTTAACCATCTACACTATTGTAGAGGTGATAATATTAAATAACTACTGAAATTATTATAATTTAATCACAATTATCATGAACAGTGTGAAGAAAGTGTACAGGATGTTTTGAGAGTCTGTAATTGGAATACAAAATTTGGCTGCTCCTTTACAGATTGTTTTTCAACATTCCCAGCAGGTGCTACCATATCCCACTTTCTCCAAAGCAGGTCTATGACTGTTATTTTCTGAATATCACATGCCTTTCAGTAGTAAATTGCAACCCTTTTGACTTCTCTTTGGACTTTGTGCTTAAAGTTCCAATAAGCAGTGAAATTAGGAGACTAGCAATGAAATAAGGAAAAGAAAGTAATCAAAAAGACTCCTAGGTAATTAACCCCTGATCCCACCTGACCTCAGAAGTTAAGCAGGGTCATCCTGGTTAGTCCTTAGATGGGAGACCATCTGGGAATACCAGTTACTACAGGTTAGGGAGAAGGACTTGGCAATCTACTCCTGAAACAATCCACCATTGAAAACCCTAAGAATAGCGGAGAAGCACTGATGTAGAGCCAGTCATGGCACAATGTCAGAGAGTGTTTCATTCTGTTGTACACAGGGTCACAATGAGTCAGACCCAACTCAGTGGCAACTAACAACAACAATACAGCTAGGCATTCTATGTGACAGTTATTTTTTATTGTCAACTTGATTGAATTGGGAAGCACCTAGGATATTAACAAAGCACACCTTTGGGTGTGTCTGTGAGGACATACAACCAGACAGGATTGACTAAGAGGGGAAGACATGCCCTGAATGTGGGAGCCACCATCTGACAGGCTGGGGGCCCAGGTAGAATAAAAGGGGGAAAAGGAGAAAGCCAGCTAGTTTTGGCATTTTCTCTCTCTACTTCCTGGCCACCATGATGGGAATTGCTCTGATCCTCCACACTCACCCCACCAGGATGGACTGAACCCTCTGAAACCATGACCCAAATAGATCTTTCCACCTCTTAAGTCATTTAGGTCAAGAGTTCTGTCACAGCAATATGTGTGTGTGTGTGTGTGTGTGTGTGTGTGTGTGTGTGTGTGTGTGTGACTAGTACACTCTATTTTAGGAGTTTTGTTTAAAGCTTATTTGACAAAGTATTTCTAAATGTTCTTTTTCATTTCTCAACTTTTCCCATTAGAAAGTTTTTTAATGTGCTAACAGCACTTTATTAAGGAATGATTTCATGTAGTAGCATGCACAAAACTTGAGACTACAGGTCAATGAATTTAACCACTAAACTCACACAAACATCATCCAGATCTATAGCATTTTCTTGCACCTTTCCCTTATGCCATCCTCCAACAGAGACAATTCTTATTTCTGTGCCTATATACTATGTATGCTTCCATATAAGTGGACTCATATAGTGTGGGCTCCTATCTGTCTTGCTCTTTCTGTCCAACAAAATGTATTTTTATCCCCATCCATGTTGTTGTGTGGGACAGTCTGCTCCCTTTTATTGCTAATCAGTGTTCCATTGGATGGATATACCATAATTTGTTTATCTATTCCTCTATTGATAGATATTTGGGTTGTTTCCAGGGCTTGGCAATGATGAATAAAGCTGCTCAGAAATTTCTTGTATACCACATTGTTGTTGTTCTTGTTAGGTGCCGTCGAGTCGGTATCCGACTCATAGCGACCCTCTGTACAACAGGGGAAACACTATTGTCAGTGCTTCTCTGCTGTTCATAGGATTTTCGATGGCAGATTGATTTTTGGGAAGGGGTTGCCAGGTCCTTCTCCCAAGCCTACAGCTTCTGGTGTTCCCAGGCGGTCTCCCATCCAGGTACTAACCAGGCCCGACCCTGTTTAGCTTCCAAGATCTGACGGGATCGGATGCCACAGGGCTATGGCTGCAGGCATACCACATTAGAAAGGTTTGTAATTATCTGTAGAAACTCTATGGATTGAATCCTCCTTTCATGTCGCCCCATTAGAAAGCAATAAACCCACTCCAGTGAGGGGAAAAATCAAAGATAATAAATCTTCAGGCCCAGATTTGGATAGAGAGATTAGGTTTGTGTTCAGTAGGGACCTTGAGGACACCCAAGGTTTGGAAAAGAAGAGTCTGGAAGGCTGATACACAATGAAATGGGCCTTCCACCCCAGTGGCTTTTGTGTTCAGTCAACTCTTTCCATTGAATATTGCACTTGCATACTTAATCTCAGCATAGAACTAATAGATACCTGTGATAATTTACTTATACAGATTATGAAGGCTTGAGCTTTCCTCTAGAACCAGACAAGGACATCAAATTCAGCACCCAGTTAAGTCAGGCATTCAAACATGCACTCCTCCAACATGAAATACTGACCTGTATCCTCTAAAAGGAAGCCTGCTATGAAGGGGTTTAGTTTCCAGTGGAAGAAATGCCCAAAATCCCATGAGTTTTTACAAGGCCTAGATACTAAACTCACTCCTTACTTTATGAATTCCTTTAAAGAAAGTTTCCACATATGGAATATCACCTATTTATCCTAAATTGCACATGTGCCAACTTTATAGAAACTCAGTCATTTAACCTTTACAGTGACCCTATGAAACAGATCCAATTATTATTCTCACTTTTATAATTAAAGAAACAGGTAAAATACACAGCAATGAGAATCTTGCTATGGGCTTTCTTTGTGCCATTTTTAAACTAAACCTTGTGAAAATGGGTGCTGCATAAAATAGCAACTGTACCTGGAAGTCATGGCCTCAAGAATCCAATACAGAGCTTGTTGTTAGGTGTCATCAAGTCATATCAACATTATGTACAATACAATGAAATACTTTCCAACACTGTGCCATGCCTCGCACTATGTCAGGGCTTCTCTGCTATTCAGAGTTTTTGATGGCTGATTGTTTTAGGAATGTTTTGGGAATGGGCTGCCAGGTTCTTCTCCCACTTTTATGGTGCTTCAGATTGAACCCAGGGCCTCAGAGTGTGCAGAGCAAGCACTATACCAACTGAGCTAAACACCAGCCCTAGTACACTTCCAAGACAATGAAAGAAAGAAAACACACACTGACATACATGCACACACGCGGACTTTCCAGGACCCTCAAAAGCTGAATATAGACATACTGTTCCACACACCAGAGATCCCAGTGATTAGGATGTGGCCTTGCTGCTGCTATGGTTAGTCCAATAATCAGGAAAGTCCTAAATGCCATAAACAGCTCCTATTTAGCACATTGTTTGTAGCAAGTTTTCCCTGAGCAGTAATTCAGACTTCATGTTTTAAAGAACTGAGTGCTAAGAGCATTCAAAGCACTTGGCCCATGGAAGGTCCAAGCTTGGCCAGGAGAGAGGCAGGAGTAGCTTAGGGGAGCAGGGTCAGCTTTGGTGGAGGAACTGCTGCTCTGAGTGATCAGTTTAATTCTAATAGGATTCCATGTCCTTAGAAACCATCTATCCTTAGAGTGGAGAGAAGTGCTGTTTTCCCAAAAAATAATGGTAGCCCACCAGCCACCAGCAATTCTGTAATGAAGGCTAACAGAGGAACAAACACCCTAGGCCCTCAGCTGAATCCTATTTGATCTTAATTGACATGTAACTCTAACAAACTTAAAGGAGAGAGAAGAAAAAAGGCCACATGCACACTCACCAACAGCAGGAGAAAGGATCCCTGACACCCTGGCAAGCACAGAACAAGAATTCAAAGATAACAGAAATTTAGCTTAAGGAAATAGATCTTATCTACTGTATCAGTCCATTTTCTGCTATTACAGTGAAATACATGCAGCAGGCTAATGCTATACAGAAAAGAATTTCATTTATCTGACAATTCTAGAGGTTCAAGAACATGGTGCAGGCATCAACTAGGCTCTGGTGAGAGCCTCAGGGTGGATGGCATCATAATGGTAGAAGGGCTTACAGGAGTGAGAGGTCATAGATTTCTCCCTGGCCTCCCCAGATTTCACTTGAAATATTAGTAGAAGTTGTCATGACCCCATAATTCTTGCAATCTGCACAACTGCAAGGAGCACAACATGGACACCAAGCTCTGCTCCTGGCACACGCAGTGAATACCTGGGTCTATTTGGGCCACAGTTCCAGCAGCCACAGAATGCTTTGTGAGAAAGTCAGAATCCTGAGGTGGCTCTTAACCATGAGCCACAGAGATTGTCCCAGGATCAGTCTTTGGGACAAATTTGCACTTCTAGGCCTCTGGGCCTTGATGTGAGGGGAAGCCACAAAGATTTCTAAGATGCTCTTGAGGTCTTTTTCCAATTGTCCTAATGCAGAATACCTGACTTCTTTTTATCCCTCCTAATCTCTGTAGTATTTCTTCCACCCCACTCTCCTGTCCCAAACTTGCTTTTTCTTCAGATTGTGAGTTTTCCACATCTTTTTGCACTACTTCTATTTACTCCTGAGTCTCATGATTAATCTGACTAAAAGTAGCCAATAATGTCCATGCAACAGCCTGAATGCTTTGTTATTTTGAAAACTCTTCCATAACATAAATTAGGTTTTCTACAAAATCTTAGAGAGTAGACACCTTGCAGCTAAGTTCTTTGCAATGGTTTTATAAGGATTGCCTTTACTCTAGTTTCTAATAGCATATTCCTCATTTGCATAAGCATTCTGGTTTCTAAGGTAGTCTAGCTTCTCTCTAGTCTTCTTGTCTTCTGAGTCCTCATAAGAATCACCCACAGTACTCTGTTTACATTATTCCTGAAATTTTCTAGTCTCCTTTTCCAAACTCTTCCTTTGTCTTCCTATAACCCAGTTTCAAAGGCTCCACATTCTCAGGTATAGTTACAGTAACAACCTGACTTTATACCAATTTTTGATATTAGACTTTTTTCATCACTATAGCAAAATATCTAAAGCAAGCTAACTTTTTAAAGAATAGCAGGTTTATTGAACTCTAACTTTTAGAGTTTCAAAGGCATCGCACTGGCATCAGCTCTGCTGTGGTGAGGACTTCATGACAGATGGTGTCATGATAGCAGCAGCAGGTGCCCAAGTGACAGATCACATCATCACACAGAAAGTCAAAAGGCCTAGAGCCCCACAGTACCTTCCAAAGGCACACCACCAATGACCTAAGGACTGCCTACCTACTAGGTTCTATCTCTTAAAGTTCTCAGCATCTCCCACACCACCATGCTGAAGCTGAGCTCCAAATAAATGAACTTTTAGGGCATAAGTCATATCTGCACCATGCACCCACCCAGGAGAAGTTTTTATTATATGCATTAATCATGCCTATTTTCTATATTTTTGATGATTGGACAAGTGGTGCCTTCACTGACCTTGGGAAGACAGGCCATCCCAAGACTATTCCAGAAATTTCTAGAAATAGCAAAAAAAAAAAAAAAAATTACCAACTTACCTGGAAGATGCCTTTCATATGCATGAAAAATAATGAGTCCAGAGCTGAAACTCCAGCCACTCCCTTTATCAGGCTTCCATGGGGCCACTATTCCCCTGCCTTAATTACTCCAAGACCAGGTGCAAGGCAACTGGTGACAGATCTTATGTCCCAAACTCATGGAAATTATTCAAACTACCCAATGCTGAAACTGACTTACCCTGCCTCACCTGTTTTCCCCACAGAAACTACAATAAAGGCTGTTGTCCACATTTTTCCCTCACTCCCTCTGCCTCTTGACCAACCCTAGTGCTTCCCCATGTGGCTCAGCATGGTGTGCTATGCCTCCTGTTTGTAGGAATCTGCAAGGAATCTGGTGATAACCTTAAGTGGTCAAGAAAATGATTAAAGACTACTAGATAGAATCTAAATAAGAAAGCTGAAAGGTATGTAATCCAGTCTATATAAATGTGACAATGTTTCTTTTAGGGATTTTTCTTTACTGTTTTGTTTATAAAAGTAATAAATGTGGATTTCTAATTTCTAATCCAGCCTGCAAAAGGATTGGAAATTGCCACTCCATCCTAACAAATAAAAACCTGAACAAAGTGAAAAATCAACAGCTTTTCTTAGATTGTAAGGAGAGTAAGGTCAAAGGGCAACATACTCCCCCAAAATTGGAGAGTCTGACAGGCAAAAATAAAGTAGTTCATTGAAATGATAAACAAGATTGACAATCCCTTAGCAAAATTAATAAAAGGAAAGAAAGAAGACTCAAATCAAGAAAATAAGAGATGAAAAAGAGAACATTACAACAGATACCAATGAGATCCAGAGAATCATTAAGGAATACTTCGAAAAATTATAATACAAAAAATTGGGCAACTTAGACAAGATAGATAAATTCCTAAATACATATGACCTGCAAAAATTAAGTCTAGAGGATATAAACAACTTAAATAGGCCTATAACAAGCAGCAAGATGGAAGCAGTAATATAGTCTCTTAACAAAGAAAAGCCCAGGACCAGATGGATTCACCGCTGAATTCTACAAAACTTTAAAGAAGAATTAACACTGAAGCTCCTCAAACTATTCCACAAAATACAAATGGAAGGAGCACTACCACACTCATTCTATGAAGCCAGTGTTACCCTGATGGCAAAACCAAAAAAGGATACATCAATAAAGGAAAACTATAGACCCATATCTCTTATGAGCTTGGATGCAAAAACCCTTCATAAAATACTTGCAAATTGACTTCAACACCACATTAAAGGTCATAAATTATGATCAAATTGGTTTCATCCCAGGGATGCAAGGCTTGTTCAACATATGTAAGATAATAACACAGCATATAGATTCAGAAACAGAAACCATATGATCCCATCAATAGATGCAAAAAAGGCTCTTGATAAAATTCAACATCCTTTTCTGATAAAAGCCTTGAATAAACTAGGAATTGAAGGAACATATCTCAACATAATAAAGGCAATATATGAAAAACCAACAGCTAACATCTTACTAAATAGGAAAAAGCTGAAAGCATTTCCTCTAACATCAGGAAAAAGATAAGGGTATCCACTGTCTCCACTGCTACTCAATGCAGTTATTTAACTATTAGCCACAGCAATAAGACAAGAGAAAAAAATAAAAGAGATCCAAATAGGGAAGGAAGAAGCCAAATTACCCCTATTTACAGATAACATGATCCCATACTTAAAAGACCCTAAAGACTCCACCAGAAAACTCTTAGAGCTGATAAACACTTTTGGCAAAGTAGCAGGATATATTAACACACGAAAATTGGTAGCTTTTCTTTATGCCAATAATGACCACATGAAGAAAGAAACCAGGAAAACAATCCCATTCATAATAGCTTCAAAACAAATAAAAATACCTGGGAATAAACTTAAGCGTTGAAAGACCTCTACAATGAAAACTTTAAAACACTGAAGAAAGAAATTGATGAAGACACCAGAAGGTGGAAAAATCTCCCATGCTCATGGATTAGAAGAATTAATATTGTGAATGGCAATATTATTGAAAACAATCTACAGATTTAATGAAATCCCTGTCAAAATCCCAATGACTTTCTTCACAGAAATAGAAAACAAATCCTAAAATTCATATGGAAACACAAAAGACTCTGAATCACAAAAGCAATCCTGAGCAGAAAGAACAATGGACAGGGTATCACAATTCCTGATTTCAAATTACACTACAAAGCTATAGTAACAAAACTGCATCATACTAGCACAAAAACAGACATGTAGACCAATGGAATGGAATAGAGGGCCTAGAAATAAACTCATGCAGCTATAGTCACCTGATGTTTGACAGAGATGCCAAAAATATAAGTTGGAGAAAAACACACTCTTCAACAAACAGTGATGGAAGAAATGGATATCCTCATGCAGAAGACTGAAAATAGATCCTCTCTCACCCTGTACAAAAATCAGTTCAAAATGGATCAAAACTTTAAGATAAAACCTGACACTGTGAGAGGAAAACATAGGGAGAACACTTCAAGATAGAAGGAGTTTCTGAATAGGACCCCAAAAGCACAGAAAATAATAGTAAGAATTAAAAAATGGGATTGCATGAAATTAAAAAGCTTTTGCACAGCAAAGAACACAATCATCAGAGTGAAGAGACAACATACAGAATGGAAAAAAATCTTTGCCAGTTATATATCAGGCAGGGGATTAATATCAGAATATATAAAGAACTGAAAAATTTTAAAAAATACCAAAAAAAAAGTATCCGATCAAACAATGGGCAAAAGAACTGAATAGAGACTTCTCAAAAGAAGAAATACAAATGGCCACCAATCATATGAAAAAATGTTCAACATCCTGAGCCATCAAGGAAATGTAAATCAAAACTACACTGAGATACCATCTCACTCCTGTCAGAATGGCTACCAAAAACAAACAACAACAAATGCTGGTGAGGATGCAGGAAGAAAGGAACCCTTACACACTGCTGATAGGAATTCAGGTTGGTACAGCCACTGTGGAAATCAGTATGGAAATACCTCAAAAAAAAAAAAAACTAAAAATAGAACTTCCATATGACCTCCTTATCCCACTCCCGGGTACATATCCAAAGGAATATAAATCAATATACCATAGAGATACCTGCCCATCCATGTTTATTGCAGTATTATTCACATCAGCCCAGATACGGAATCAACCTAGGTGTCCATCAACAGATGAACAGATAAGGAAATTGTGATATATATACATACCATGGAGTTTTATTCAGCCATAAGGAAGGACAAAATATGACTTTGCTGGGAAATGGATGGAACTAGAGATTGTCATTTTAAGTAAAATAACCCAGACTGAGAAAGATAAACATCATATGTTTTCTCTCATATGTGGATGTTAGACTTCAATATATATTCATTATTAAAACATATAGTTCACAAAGCCTGCAGCCATATCACCCTGGCATCCAATCCTGTCAAATCTCAGAAACTAAGCAGGGTCAGGCCTGGTTGGTACTTGGATGAGAGATTGCCTGGGAGCACTAGGTGCTATATGCTTGGAAGAAGGACCTGGCATTCCACTCCTTAAATATGCTTAACCACTGAAAACCCCATAAATAGCAGAGAAGCACTGACAATAGTGCCGGACATGGGACAGTGTGAGGAGTGTTTCATCTGTCATACATAGTGTTGCTGTAAGTCCGACCCAACTCAGCAGCACCTAACAACAACAACAACAACATAGATCATGAAAGCAGACAGGACCTAAGTAGAGAAAGATAATAGACTAAAGGAAAGAGGGAGAGGCACAGAGAAAGGGTAATGGGAGAAAAGAAAAATATATCACATATATTGTCCTTATGAAAAAAATTGACCAAAAAAAAGACATACAAGTAGAAAGGAGACCATTGGTGGGGAAGAAAGTTATGGAGGGGAGGGGCATCATGAGAGGGTAAGGGGGAGGTGAACCTGAGCAATATACAATGAAATTCATGTCTGGGAAATGTCACAATGAGACCCATTAAGTTGTACATTAAAAATTACTAATTAAAAAAAAAAGCTGGTCAGAGGGAAGAGAAACACAATACTCAATTTCAGCCTCCTCTAGACATCCTGTCCCATCTAAGGGAGTGGAGACTGAGAAACTCTGTGAAGTTCCCAGTGTAGTGACACAGACTCACTGAAAGACTAAAACCTAAACACAGGACTATAAATTATTCCCTGACAACAAAATTACTAAAGGCCTATTTAGAGCAGGTCCTTTCACCCCGGGTATCATATACAAATATCAATGAAAAACTATACAGCATACTCAAAGGTATATGGTGAAAACACCCCACAATTTTAAAAGAAAGCAAGCATCAAAACCAGACTCAGATATGGCAGAGAGATTGGAATTATCAGGCTAAAATTTTAAAACAGCTATGGTTAACATACTGAGGGCTGTAATGAGTAAAGTAGATACCATGCAAAAACATATGGGTAGTATAAGAAGAGAAATGGAAATCCTAAGGCACAACCAAAAAGAAATGTTAGAGACCAAAAACACTAACAGAAATAACAAATATCTTTGATGGGTTTATTAGTAGACTGAACATGGCTAAGGAAAAAATTCTGAGCTTGATGACACGTCAATAAAACCTCCAGTACACAAAAGCAAACAGAAAAAAAAAATACGAATGAAAACAGACCAGAAAGTATAATGTAATAAGATTACCAAAAGGAGAAGAAAGGGAGAAATGAAGAAAAGAAATATTTGAAACAATAATGACTGAGAATTTCCTTCCAATTAATGTCAGATACCAAACCACAGATCCAGGAAGCTCAGAGAACAACAGGTAGGATAAGTGCCAAATAAAACTACTCTGGGTGTCTTTTACTCAAACTACAGCAAATCAAAAATAAAGAAAACATCCTGAAAGAAAGCAGAGGGAAAGAAGTACTTTACCTGTAGAAAAACAAAGATAAGAATTACATCCAACTTCTTCACTGAAATCATGCAAGTAAAAAGGGAGTGGAGTTCAATACTAAATGTTGAGAGAAAAATATTATCAATTCAGAACTATGTGCTCTATAAAATGATCCTTCAAAAGTGAAAGAGGAATAAAAGACATTCTCAGACAAGGAAAAATTGAGGAAATTTGTTACCAGTTAGACCTGCCTTGTAAGAAATGTTGAAAGTTCTTTAGAGATAAGGAAAATGTTGTGAGTCAAAAACTCATATCTGTAAAAAGAAAAGAAGAGCATTGGAAAGGGAATAAGTCAAAGAAAATTTTTTATTTTCTTATTCTTACCTGATCTAAAAATAAGGCTTTGTATTTTTGAAAGTAAAACTTTCATTTTCTTGTTCTTGCCTTATTTAATAAATAACAGTTTGTATTTTATGTGCATGTGAATTTGTGTGTGTGTGTGTGTGTGTGTGTGTGTGTGTGTGTGTGTGTGTGTGTGGATGTTTTTGTATTGATAAAATGATACAAAGATTCAGAGGGAAGCATTTGGGATATTTTGTTATTATAAAGAATTCATACTATTGCTGGGTGTGGTGGCTCACGCCTGTAACCCCAGCAGCTCAGGAAGAGAAGACAGGAGGATGGCAAGTTTGAGACCAGAGGCAGTCTGCATAATTTGGCAAGACTCTGTCTCAAAAAAAAAGTAAAAAGAAAAAAAAATGGGCTGGAGATGCAATTCAGTGGTCCAGCACTTGCAAAGCACACAAGTGTGAGGCTCTGGGTTCAACCCCTAGTACCACAAAAAAAAAAAAAAACACTACCTATGAAGCTGCTTAGTGTGATTTGAGAGTAGGTTTGGATTAGTTGTAAATATGTATTGCAAACTCCAGAACAACCACTACAAAAAGTTTTGTGTGTGTGTGTGTGTGTGTGTGTGTGTGTAACTGATAAGCTAACAAGAGAAAATGAAGAGAACTCATAAGAGCTCTCTCAACCACAATCCAATCCACACACAACTCTAGTCCACATCTGATTTTGTAGCCCTCTAAAACTATTGAAAGGGTGCAGATTAGATTCAGTATATACAGAAAAATGCCAAAAAAAAAATGCACATATTGGGACAAAAACTTTCCATTCTGCTTTTTTAAGAATGTATCACATGCTTGTTCCTATAACTCTTGTCTCAAGTGCACCTTATTTAGTAAAATTTTATGGCAAGTGTGTAAACTGTTCCAACACTATAGCTAAAGAAACAGAACTTGTTGCTGTGTGAGGTCTCCCAGATCTTCCCTTGTACACATCACATACAATACCACATGTCTCAAATTTATCATGAATGTGTACAATTGCTACGCATGTTGGAGGTTCGGTTGCAAACTCATGCCTTCGTTGTTGTACTTGCACAACATTCTCTAATTTCAAATACCGCTTCAAAATGGACTTGCACTTCTCAAACAACTGTGCTTCTACTTTTTTCTTTGACTGTCCTGCCTGTTATTATTTGTTATTATAAAGAAGTCATTATAATATGAATTAGCATTAGCATTCATTTATTTGATTAATGCCATCTTTCAAGTGAATGTCATACTACACATTGCTACCATAATTCAATTCAATATCAAAAAGCAATACATTGATAACATCTCTTAAAATGTGTATATATTTTTGTCTCCCTGGTATATGTGGGTGTGCGGATCTATATATGTACATATATATTCAGCTCATACAGAAATATATCAAATGTATTTAGTGAAAACTAGTGTTCCTTTTCCTTTCCCTGATTCCCACCAGTAATAGCATTTCATGTATCCTTTCAGACATTTCAATATGAGGACTTAAATTTCTACTTTTTAAATTTTTACCAAATTTGATAGCACCACATACATTGTTCTGTAATTTGCTGTAACTTACTTAGTAATTCTTATTAGTCTTTCTTCTTTTTTGTAATTTCAGTCCTTATAGATCTACATTTTAGAAAATGTAGATTTAAAAGTAATAAAAGTGATGAAGCAAACATGCAGATAGCAAGATTATGCTAGACAGCACACAGGACAAAATATATCCCTATGCTTCTGATACTGATTTTAGAATCTATTCCTAAATTTGCCCATATGTTATGTGGGGTCTAAACCTGCACTATCTTGTAGAGTATCCATGAGCCATATAGGAAAATTTAGATTGGATTTCATCTAAATGAAATGAAATATTCAGTTCCTCAGCTATATGAATCACATTCCAGATGTTCAATGGGCACATGCAGCTAGTGGTCGCCTGTATTACTCAGCTGTCACAACTGTGGCAGAAAAACCAACCCCAACAAACTTCTAAGGAAAGAGGTTTATTGGAGCTCACAGATAGAGATTCAGTCCGTAATGGCAGCAAAGCAGGCCCAGCAGTGGCAAGGCCTATGGTAAATGACCTACAGCATGGCAGACCAGAAAGAGAGAGAAACCTGGGGCTGTGAGTCTGGGGTAAAAACCTCCAATGTTCCACCCACAGGGATCTTCTTCAGCCAAAGATTCACCCCCAGGGAGTTACAACTACAAAGCAAGAATCCCACCTTAGAAAAGTTGCATAACCTCCCAGGACAGTGCCACCAGCAGGGACCTGAATGTTAAAGCCCATGACCTTTGGGGACACTTTATATTTGAACCATGATACCACCACATTGGAAAGCACAGACATGAACTACTTCCATTATGACAGAAAGTTCTGTTGGACATCTGTAGTCTATGTATTTACTATAGACAGAATTTCATGCAGGATAGTGATCATAGAAATGCTAAGAGAATTGGGTGTGGTAATCCCAGTGATTTGGGGAGACAGAAGCAGGAAAATAGAGAGTTGGAGGCCAGAGGCAGCCTGTGTAACTTAGTGAAACACTTTCTCAAAATGGAAAGTAGGAAATAGCCCATGGGTGCAGCTCAGTGTTAGAGCACTTTCAAAGTATGTGTGACACCCTGGGTTCAACCTCCCAGTACCAGAAAAAAAAAAAGAGAGAGAGAAGACAACAAAGACGAAGACGAAGATGAATACGAAGACAAAGAAGAAGAAGAGTTGAGAGGCCATACAGAGTCACAGAAGCACCCAGATCCTAGGACTAACAGGAAGCCATTCCTACCTCCTAGGAAAGCAGGAACCTTGAGAGAATATGAGATTCATGCCCTAGGGCTGGGGTATTTAGACACAGCCTGTTTGACAATAGTTGAAGCCATAGAGAAAACACTGCCACAGCTGGGGATACCACCCAAAGCATTAAAAAGAGAGAAAATTCTACCAACTTTCTCCCTTCCACTACCTTCCCATCTCCTGCCAGTACCTCCCTTGGCCCAGGCCAGCAGGAAGGTAGCTGGGCAGGAGCCTGGGAAAGGAAGCCTACAAGGAAAGAAGAGAAGCATACCACAGCAGGGCACCTGAGATGAGACAGAACCTGGTGCACCAAGAGGACTGCAGGCACTCTACCCAAAGCAAAGGGCTGGGCAACAAAGCTGGGCCAACATGCAGAGAACAGGATGGGACCCTAAGGAGTTTGGATTTTACCCAGAAGGATCCTGACAGAAGGCTCTGAACAACTATTAGTGGGTCTCAGGAGGAAAATGTCATAATCATATTTGTGTTTAGGAAGAATAGTAGGCTATGTGGGTATGTTAGCCAGTTTTCTGTCACTGACAGAACACCTGAGATAATTAGTGCATAAGGAGGAAAGGTTTCTTTTAACTCACTGTTTCAGAGGTTCCCATCCAGGTTTCAGAGGTGTGAGGTTGCTTTGGGCCTGTAGCAAGGCAGCACATCATAGTGGGAACACAGCCATGGGAAGCTCTTCACTTCATGTCATCTAGTAAGCAAAGAGAGAAACAGGAAGGGGGCAGACTCCCAATATCTCCTTCAAGGACACGCCCCAAGCAACCTAATTTCCTTCTACTAGCCCCACCTCCCAAAGCTTCCTTCACCTCCCAATAGCATCATAGGCTGGCAATCAAGCCTTTATTGCATCCATGTTGTTGTTAGGTGCTGTAGAGCCGGGTCCAATGCATAGAGATCCTATGTATCAAAGATGAAACACTCCCCAACACTATGCCATGCCTGGCATTGTTGTCAGTGCTTCTCTGCTATTCGTAGGGTTTTCAGTGGTTGATTGTTTTGGGAGTGGATCAACAGATCCTTCACCCTAGCCTGCAGCACCTGATATTCCCAGGTGGTCTCCCATCCAAGGACTAACCAATCTGACCCTGCTTAGCTTCTGAGATCAGGTGGGATAGGATGCCAGGAGGCTATGGCTGCAGATTAATGTATCCATAGCAACTGGTAATCCTCAAAGTGTGGTCCCTGAACTAGCAATATCAGCATCATCTGGAAACCTGCTTGCAGTGGCAATTCTCAGGCTGCAATCTCAGCCTCAGGAGTCAGTGTCTCAGGGGTTAGAGTCTAGGAATCTGTGTATTATTAGCAAGTAGTATGCATGACTATGATGCACATTAGAGTTTGAGACCCTTGGAGCTAGCCTGGAGGAGGGTGGGCCAGTTGGAGTCTATATGAGAGATGATGAAGGCTGGTTCTACCTGGAAAGTAATTAGAGGAAGGACCTGCAAGCTGGTGACTGGGCAGAGGGAGAAATCCATTGGAAACAGGCAGAGGAGGCAACAGCCCAGGTGATAGTGTTCAGGGAAACCTCTGAGGCCCAAATATGGTTCATCACTAAATGCCTACAGATTGCTCACAATCTGCCCTAGGTCCAGTGCCAGGGAACAATACAGGTTTGATGCCCACGAACTTACAGCTGACACCCATCTCTTTAGCAACACTCCCATTACTAGACTGAGGTACTTACCTTCCATTAAAACACAGAAGCTTTCTACAAGGAAAGGATATGCAAAGCCTGTGTCTTTTATGAGCACCAGAATCTAGGACACCATGGAGCCCATGAGCTTGGGGATTCCCTCAAGATAGCAACTGGGCCTCTCCGTTCTTTACCCCAAGCATTGTGCACAAGGTTTAGAGCAGCACCATCTAAGGTGAGCCACATATGCAATTTAAATTTTCTAGTAACTACAGTAGAAAAAGTAATAAGAAACCAGTAAAATGAATTCTAATAACATATCTTACTAAGCCATCATTTCAGGCTATAGATAATATTTAACAAATTATTAATGAAATCTTATTTCTTTTCCCCAACACCCCAGACCAAGTCTTCAAAATCTGGTGAATAGCCAGGCATAGTGGTAGGGTTATAGTTGTAAAATGCCATCAAGTGTGGTCCAACTCATTGTGACCCTATGTACAACGGAATGAAACATTCCCCGACAAAACACATGCCTGGCACTATGTCAGTGCATCTCTGCTATTCACAGGGTTTTGTTTTCAGGATTGTTTTGAGAATGGGCTGCCAGGCCCTTCTTCTATTTTTGCAATGCTGGGGATTGAACCCAGGGTTTCAGAGCGCTCAGAGCAAGCACTCTACCAACTACGCTAAACCCCAATGGAGGTATAGTGGTGCACACCTGTAATCCCTGCACTGGAGAGGTTGAGGCACAAGATGGTGAGTTCAAGGCCAGTCTAGTCTACATAATGAGTTCCAGGCCAGCCTGAGTTGTGTAGCAAGACTACCTCAAAAAAATACCTGGTGTGTAGATGACACTCACGGCACACTTCAATTCCAACTTGCCCCACTTCACGGTCTCGAGAACCATATGTTACTAATGATTCCCTTATTGGGTAGCACAGGTTTGTTGTTAGATGCTGTTGAGTTAGTGTCCGACTCATAGTGATCCTACATACAACAGACCAAACACTATTGTCAGTGCTTCTCTGCTATTCATAGGGTTTTCAATAACGGATTGATTTTGGGGGGCGGGTTGCAGAGTCCTTCTCCCAAACCCACAGCACCTGGTGTTCCCAGGCTATCTCCCATCCAAGTACTAACAAGGTCCGACTCTGCTTAGCTTCCAAGATCTGAGGGAATTGGATGCCACAGTGGTACAGCTGCAGGCAGCACAGGTTCAGGAGACAGCAATTGCTTATCCAGACTGTCCTGAAGAAACATATGCATTCTTTCCCATGGGATAGAGAACCAAGGACTTGTTCCAGGAATTGGTATCATTGTTACAGCGAATGTTCTGTGGGACAAGTGGAGGTAAGAAACAGGAAGTTAATAAATTGGGAAGAGAGAGGGGCCTGAGAACAATTTTCCTGGAAATCTGAGGTGGAAGAGAATGGGCACAAGAATTCCGGGGGAACAGAGTTGAGTGGGAGTATGAAAGTAAACGGTTGATAAAAGTATGAACACCTGTGTCCACTGTCCCCATCAGTAAATCAAACATGTCCTGTCAACAGAACTCCTAAATCCCTGACAGCATCTTCCTGATGGTACAAATCACCTGGGTCTACATTCCCTATGTTTATTGAAGCAAAGAATGAATGACAAGAAACTTACCACTTCAGTGGAGCCACTTACTGTGTGACTTTGGGCAAGTTACATAACTTTTCTGCCCCTCTGTTTCCTTGTCTATAAAATGGAGTTAATAGCAGTAACTTGCTTACAGAAGTTATGAAGATCAAAGAGAAATGGAAACCAAGCTTCTCTTCAGACCAAGCCAAGTGGAAAACATTTTTAAAATGTAAGCTATGCCAATTTTTACTTTTGTTAAAATGGAAATATCTGATTCTTCAATACTTTTCAAACAGCAAAATAATCAGAAGTCTTCATATCATGAATGAAAATTTTTACATGGTTTTGTTTCATTTTGTTTTGTTTTTGAAGGATAGACTTATTTGAAAGGAATTCAGAGGTCAAGGCCAAGGTCCCTGCCTAGCCCTTCCAAAGCAGATAAGGCGGAGCAGAGTGACAAAACATAAGGGAGGATACAGCACACTGGGTTCCCCATGGAAAGAGTGAGGAAACCAATACCAGACAGCGAAACCCCAGGCTCGGTCAGAGAGCTCTGTGCTGCTGGGAACCCAGACTGGGAGACACAGGTAATCGCTATGCGTGGGAACCGGACCCCTGACCCTGCTGACGCAGAGGCTTCCCAGCCTCCTCTCTGCCTGGTCTTGGCCAGTGTCTCCTGTCTCCATTCCTCAGGGTAGACCCACACCTGTGGTTTTATTTGTATTACAGGGTACGCCTATATCCCATTCCACAGGCCTCAGGGCTCTACCCAATTAAAAAGAAGTTCCCAGCCCCTTGCTAGGCTGGGAACACCTAGCTCGCCATTGGCCTGAAAACATGTCCTAGCCACTGCCATGAGTGTGGCTGTGTATTTCACAGCAAGGAGGGGGCTGGGATGACCACAGGTGACTGGAACCCTGCTAGATGACTCTGCCCCTTCTTAACTATGACACCTGTCCATGGGGTCTCCATGGAGAAGCTCACAAAGGGCCGAGCTTTCTCCATTACACAGCCCACCCCGGCATTCAGAAATCCTAGGGGATGACACTAAAGTTATAGAGAGTAGTATCAAAGAGCTAAAATCAACTCTCCATCTAGACCATGTATAAACTCTGGTGAATTCAGCCCCACCTCTTCCCTGGGACAGTAGAATGGAATCTGTTTTCTAGAACAGAGATGTTTCCATAGGGAAAGAAGCCAAAATTCACACATAAGCCATAGCACTAGAACAGGGTCCTCTCCACAAATCCTCTCAGAAGGAACAGTGCTGGGAATTTTGACTGGTCCATATAATAGACTATGTTTCCTTTAGAAGTGCAACTAGCCAACAGAAATCCATGTGTCGTCAAAACTGAGATTGGGCAGAACTGAATACTGCTTTATTTTATACTTTTTCTTTCACTTGACTTCAGAAACCCTGGGTCTTAACAAAACAAATCTGACAATGTGGGAAAATTAAACCCAAGAGAACTAAAATTTCCTTCAAATTTACCTCTATTCCCTCCTACATGTTCAGCAAGGGCTTACAGGTTTCCCATTCAAAAGAAATTAAACATGGCAGAATAAGTAGGTCCAACAAGTAAGCACCAGAGTAAGTTTTTAGTTATAAAATATTTTGTGATTTTTTAATCACATTCTCCCATCACAGCTCTGGATCATGCAACTATCATCACCAATTTGTCTCTCTTCATTGAGCAGTTCTTAGCAGCATAGAGAACCTTCTCCCAACCTATACCATATTTTCCAGAGCAAACTCCTAAACCACAAACTAAATGGGCGATTGTCCTTGGAGGATCAAGTATTGATTTCATGCTGGGTACTGAACCAGAGACTGAGAATTACATCTGGTTACTGTTCTCAAGGAACTCACCATTGAGTGGTAAAAAATAGTATGTTAGCTCAGTCCTGTAGAACATGCCTTTAATCCCAGCACTCAGGAGGCTGAGGTAGGAGAATTGCAAGTTCAAGGACAGCCTGGGCTACATAGTGAGTTCTAAGCCAGCCTCAGCTACATAGCAAGACCTTGTCTCAAAAAATAAATAGTAAAATAAATAAAAATTAAGCAATAAACAGGAATAAAACTCCCTGTGTAGATATGGACAAGGCACAGGGATGAAACTGAGGAAGCTATTGCTGGGGAATAGCCAGCAAAGGATAATTCCAGAGAAAAGATGAAATTCATGTTGTCTCTAAAATTGTGCAGCTCAGATAACTCAATAACTCAATAACAAGAAAATAATTCAATTAAGCAATGGGCAAAAAAATAGACATGTCTCAAAAGAAGGCATGTAAACAGCAAATAAGCATAAGAAAATATGTTCATCATCCCTAATTATCAAGCAAATGCAATTTAAAAACACAATATGATATCTCCTCACTCCCGTATGAATGCCTATTACTAAAAAGACAAAAGATAAGTATGATAAGGATATGGAGAAAAAGGAATGCTTGCATACTGTTGTCAGGAAAGTAAATTAGTGCATCCATTCTGGAAAACAGTATGGAAGTTTCTCAAAAAATGAAAAATAAAGCTACTGTATGATAGAACAATCCCACTATTGAGTATCATATATCCCCAAAGGAAGCAGAATCAGTCCATCAAAGAGACATCTGCACTCACACATTCATTGCGGCATTATTCACAATAGCTAAGAAAGGAAATCAATCAAGGTGGCCATGAAATGGATGAAGGATAAAGAAAATGTAGTATACCCAATGGAGTATCATTCAGCCTTAAAAAAGAAGATTTTGTCATTTTTGACGACATGGATGAACCTGGAAGATCTTGCATTACATGAAATAAGCAAGGCACAGAAAGAAAAATACCACATCATCTAATAGGTAGAATCTAAGAAAGTCAAACTCATAAAAGCAACCCACAAAAATTACATGCAGGTTTAGGTATGTGTTCAAGATGTTAAAATTTCAAGGATTTGGATTTTAATCATATGTGTAGATATGCAATTTTTTTCAATTTTTAAATAGCTAATGAGGGCTGGGATTTAGTTCAATTGGTAGAGCACTGCACTGCAGTCTCTGAGGTCCCGAGTTCAATTCCCAGCACTGCAAAAATGGGAGAAGGGCCTGGCAATCCACTCCCAAGGCAATCCTGAAACAGTCAGCCATTGAAAACCCTATGAGTGTCGCTGAGTTGGAAACCAACTTGACGGCACCTAACAACAACAACGAGTTTCAATCCCTAGCACCACAAAAATGGGAGAAAGGCATGGCAATCCACTCCCGAAGCAATCCCAAAACAATCAGCCATTGAAAACACTGTGAGGATCACTATGAGTCAGTCTCTTCTTGACAGCACCTAAAAACAAGAACAACAATGATCCAGAAGAAAAAAATATTAAGACTGAACCCGAACCCAATTTTCACTGGGATCAGGGTCAGGTTCAGGTTCAGGTTCTGAAATTTTTTTAAATGCGTGAATTGGAAAGGTTTCACAGTTCAGGACCCAGTTTGATTTGAAGCCCTGCTACCTATACACAGGATTTAAACCTGAACTGATCCCAAACCCTCCAAATTTTAATATATTGAATGCATACCAGAACCTAAACCCAATTTTTCATGGGTTTGAAGCCCTGGATCAAAGCGTAGAGTGGAATGATGGTTACCAGGGTCTGGAAAAGTGGGAAAGTGGACTTTGGTGAAAGGATACAAAATTTCAGTTAAACAGGTTGAGCATGTTCAAAAGATCTATTATGCAATGTAGGAACTATGTTAATAACAATGTATCATATACTTGAAAAAATAAAATGGTGCTGGAGTTTATCGTTGTTGTTTGGTGCCATCAAGTTGGGTCCAACTCATAGTGCCCCTCATGGGTTTTCAATGGCTGATTGTTTCAGGATTGTTTCAGGAGTGGGTTGCCAGGACTTTCTCCTGGTTTTGCAGTGCTGGGGCTTGAACCCAGGGCTTCAGAGAGCACAGAGCAGCACTCTACCAACTGGACTAAACCCCAGCCTGCTGGAGTTCATAGGTGAACAAAAATGGAGTCTAAACCTCACGCTATGGCCATGGAACACGTGCAGCAGTAACATGCTCAGGAAGGGTACAAGATGGGTAAGCAAGGGGTAGGTAGGCCAGATGATGAAAGGCCTGAGCCATGAAAGGCTTAAAGCTGGGATGGAATAGGATCAAGTTAGGCTTTGGGAAAGTTCTCTCTGGAATATGTGTGGAAGACCAGATATGGGGGGGATAAACTGGAAGAGAAAAACCCATTAGACCACTGTAATCAACTGAGTTTGAATCCTCTAGAAGAAAAGGTCTACAATGAGCACCCATGGAAATAGCAGTCAAGAAATCAAAAGATGAATGGCATTGGGAAAAGCTGTTGCAAAAGATGTCTCTAAAGTGTTGAAAAGTAAAGATGTCATACTGAAGAGGAAGGTGCATCTGACTCATGCCATGATATTTTCAGTGGCATCATATGCTTGTGAAAGCTGGACATTAAATAAGGGAGACAAGAATTAATGCTTTTGAATTATGGTGCTGGAGATGAATACTGAATATACCATGGACTACCTAGTGCCAAAAGAATCAACAGATCTGTCCTAGAAGTAGTGCAATCAGAGTGCTCCTTGGAAGCAAGGATGGCTAGACTGCATCTGGTCTATTTTGGACCAATCCCTGGAGAAGGACATCATGTTTGGGAGAGTGGCCGGCCAACCAACAAAAGAAAGACCCTCAACTAGATGGATTGACCTTGTCTGCAACAATGGGCCTAAAAATAAAAAAGATCATATTCCTTGCACAGAATTGGTGAGTGCTTCATTCTGTTGTCACTATGAGTCAGACCCAACTCAACAGCATGTGACAAGAAGAAGTAGAGAAGGAGGCAATTCAAAAGTTATTTAGGAAGTGGAGCCCAAGCTTTTAGTAAGTCATTGATGTAGATGAGGAGAAAGGAAGGACTTCTTGCTGGGCAACTGTATTAAATGTTGCCTTAGTTTGGGTTACTCCAACCACAGTCCTGAGACAAGTGGGAAGTATAGGAAGGATGTGGGACAGCCAAGAGAAGGAATAAGGAAAGGGTATGTTAATGAGAAGCACTCCTCTGGGAGCTCTGGAGCTCATCTCTCTGGGACCCTCTCAGACACTAGGTAGAATACAGCTCAGAACTCACTCGAGACATGAGGAAGCTTGCTACATAACCACCAACTCTCATCCCTCAGTAGTTAAGAGTCATTCCTGAGAATGCTGATTCCCTGGCACTTGTGGCCTGCCCTAGGTCAAGTGGAGCAAGCCCTAAGACCGATGAAAGCCTTCAGGCAGAAGCCCGTGAGTGGCTGTGATGGGAATCCCTTGGTGGAACTGAAGGTACCCATTTAAGCAGCAGATGACCTTCAAGGTGGGTGAAGAGGGCAAGGGCAGGGCACAGCCTCCTCTGATACTTATTAGGAGGTCAAAGACTCAGATTGTCCAGCAAGGTAATAATAGATAACTTCTGAGATGTTATGTCAATTTTACCTTTTAACACATTAAGTAAGCACTAATTAGACCATATTAGGAAACCCTGTATTTTATTAGGTGAGCTCCATGGGTCACCTTGCACATATTGGAGTCTTGTCTCATGGCCATGGAGACTTTGAGAAATAGCATCAGAATGACCAACTGAGAATAGAAAGCATTGAGACCACAGCCACAATACTATGCATAACTAATTATGATCATCAAAGTGGATAAAAAATTTGGTGCATGATCTGAGAATGTCAGTAATACAAGAAGCTTTCAGATTATGAACTCATTCTGGGTGAATGTGGACATCTCATGCCTGGAGGGAGATAAGCCAAGCATTGTTTGATATTCATCGTTTGAGGCTTGGAACTGTCCAGCTGGGTCTCTCGATCAACCACACTCTAATGATCTTCTGAGGACCCCCAGCCCCTTTTTATGGCATTCCTATGGATCCCAATCTCTTCCCATATTATAAAAGGTAGCTGCCAAGAGACCTCAAGGGACCATCACAAAAGCAATGCATATGAATATGAACAGGAATTGTAGCCCTAGAGAAACCTCCACACACTTTTAAACTTATCTTGGGAAAGATCAGACATTTCCTACCCACAGATTGAAATCAGCCTGAACCTAAAGTATTTGATTTCCATACTTATAGCAGTGGTTGCCATTGGTTTGTAACACAAACCATGCCATGCAGCTGTGATTCATGCACATATTGATTACTGCTAAACTACCCAGAATTCAAGCTCAATTTCACAAGACAGAAATATGACTTTTTTTCTCCTTTTGGTCATAAAAGATCACCCAAGGAAGTAGCATGACAAAATGTTTCCTGATGCTGTTACAGGCATATGGCTGAAACCCAACCTCACACACATGGGTACAAAAATGTACTGAGCAACCCACAAATATCCAAGTTTTCTGGCAACATTAACACCCAAGCAATCAACAAGCCTTCTGTCACTAATTATTTGAGACATCTCCTGCTTTGCTTTTATAACATCCTGAACTGTTTATCAAAGAGGTCATAACATGAGAAAGTATTCATGCCATCTTTAATAAAAAAAAAAGTCTGCCTGGACAAGGAGGGAAGGAAAAACATTGTTGCAATTGAGCAACAATCAAATTATGTCTATAATGGGCTTTACATCTTTAGAAGAAAAGATCTACAGTTTACCAGTACAAAGCAGTATTATTTCTGCTGTTAGTAAAAACTGCCCTCTAATCCTTCACACATATGTAATACATCTCATTCAAGGATCCCAAAGTCCATTATAAATAAACAAGAAGCTACACTTTATAAAATCTAGGCAAGACCACAAAAGAGATGGAACTTTCTGGTTATGAATAGGCCAACCCTTTTAGAACAGCTCATCAGCTAATGATATAAATTCTCCTGGTTTCACCAAAGTTTAGGGAAATAATTGGTTCTCAGTATAAGAAAGACATTCAATAAATGCTTATTGACACAAAAATTGGTAGAACATCCCCTACAGCAACATGGTAAAGATTAGTTAATTCTTTTGAGTTTTTTTTTCACTGTGCTCTTTTTTAATTATAATTATTAACTCATATTTTCTGTAAAGATTAACGGATTTCACTGTGACATTCTACTTTCTATTCTTTTTTTTTTTTTTCAGTGCTTAGGATCAAGCCCAAGGCCTTGCACATTTCCATATATGCATATATACTTCTAATACCCCCTCTTGTATTGCATGTGTAAATGTTGCCACTAAATATATAATCCTTTATAAATTTATGTTAGCCAGCAGGCCCAGTAAACTCAGAATCCAACAAGAGAAGTATTAACTACCACCCTTATTCTTGGAGCTTCACTACTATCTTTCTACATCTCTATAGAATGCATGTCCTTGATAATCAGGAGTTTAAGTTCCACTAAAGAAGGAGCAAGGGCTGGGATTTAGCTTAGTTGGTAGAGCGCTGCTCTGCAGTCTCTGAGGTCCCAAGTTTGATTCCCAGCACTGTAAAATGGGAGGACGTGGCAACACACTCCCAAGGCAATCCTGAAATAGTCAGCCATTGAAAACCCTATGAGGGTCGCTATGAGTCGGACTCGGCTCAATGGCACCTAACAACAACAACAACAAAGAAGGAGCAAAGCTATCAAAAACTAGGTGAGAAAACTTAGAAAGCTTACCATAATTAAGTAGCAGAAACACTGCAATTAGCTAATAAAGTAAGCCCCTTCATTCATTCAGCCAGTATTCATTGAGAGTTCTATTTATTCAAGGAAGAAAGATTTGTGTGATAGTACATTTCAGGCCTCATGTTTGACCCTAGCTTAGAGAAGTGAGAAAGACTGTGATACATCAAAGGCAAGACTGGAGGAGTAATAGATACATTTTAACCAACTACAGATGGTTCTCAATTTAGGATGTTTGGACTTCATTATAATGATATTTTTAACTTTATGATGGGGCAAAAATATTCCTATACAATGATTCTGATTTTCACTTCAGTGAATATTTAATAAATTGCATTAGGTAATTAACACTTTGTTATAAAACATGCTTTTTGTTGCACATTTTACACAACTGTAGGCTAAATTAAATGTTGCCAGTATGTTTAAGGTAGGAGAGGCTAAGCTATGATGTTCAGTAGTTTGGCACAATTCTGACTTAGAATATTTTTTATGTATAATAGGTTTATTGAGACATAGCCTCTTTCCAAGTCAAAGAGCATTTGTAGGACCATTGGGGATGACTGTCAACCCTAGATCAGGGTTTCTTAACCTTGACACTGTTGACATATTGCACCAGATAATTCTTTATTATGAGGAGCTATGCATTGTAGGATGTTAAATACCATCCTTAGTCTTGACATTCTACTTTTTATTCTTTTTTTTTTTTTCAGTGTTTAGGATCAAGCCCAAGGCCTTGCACATGCTTGGCGAGTGCTCTACCACTGATCTATACCCCAGCCTTGACCCTCTAGAAGATAGTAGCAGTGTGCCCCACAATCATAACAACTAAAAATGTCTCCAATCATTGCCAAATGTTCCTAGGAGTACAAAATTGCCTCCCAGTTGAGAATCTCAGAGATTTCAGATGCCCTGAAGATCTCAGGAAATAAATTTTCTCTTTACTTATATAATTAATATTAACTAGACAGTACTGGTTAAAATATTTAATTGTATCTTCTGCCAATACATCTCCAAGTATTTTTAGTAATCTGTGACATTCAGATCAATCAGTCTCCAAGGGTCAATGATATAATGAAACATCCTATTTCAACAAGGCATCTGCCTTCATTTTTGTATTATAAACCTAGGCTCTCCAAAAACAGCATTTATATTGAAAATCAAAATAGAACATTCACTAATCTAATAAAGGATTGCATAGAAGGTGACAGCAAATCCCCATGATGTCACATGACAAGGAGTGATTCAGGGAGATGTAGTTAATTATCTGTATGCCAAATAATTTGCTTGTATATAAAGGAGATGGCCATTAGACTGTTGTCAATGACCAAAGGCAAAAGGATTTATTTTTAAAATTTAGTTAATTAAAAAAATAAATAAATCTCTCAGTGGTAGGAAAAAAAGGAAGCAAAAAAACAGAACAGTGAATCTTATTTTGCATTTTGAAGTTAATTAGCTAGCAGCTGGCAAGGAGGTCTGTCTGGTCAGTCTGCCCTTGAACTGGCCGCCTAAATTATCAAACAAAGAATTTCAGTTGATGATGGATTCTCGAAGAAACCTAGAGGGTTTAGCTGTGGAGTGTGCTGAATGGCTCCCCCAGCCTCACAACTGCCGGATCCTTCATCAGCGTCTGGATGGCAGTTAGGCCAGGCCTGTGCCACGTCTCTGTTCAGAACAACTCTCAAAGGAAAGCCAATTTTGATTAAAGCCTGGTGTTTCAGCTCTGTGAATGGATGGGAAGGAATTGCTACATAAAACAAGCTTCAAATTCTCAAGAGCTAGAAATCTGAGGCCTGAAGACTTCTTTTCAAATGTGACTTTCTCTGCTCTTCTAAGTGACAGCTGAGCATGTACCAAATCTCTCCACCTGCTCACTAAAATGTAGAATCTGCAAGTCTCAGGCTCACCATTCTGCACTGGAGAAGATCCTAGCCACTGAAAAGTGCCTCTGAAAACTGATGGAAAAGAGAACAACTCCTTTCTTTCCTCATGTTGAATCATTTTAATTTTAAAAATATTGCTTGCCATCCTATTATCCCTGAGTATAATACTGGAAAAAAATGGCCAGTCAATAAATAGCAGAATTTTTTGGAGGTGTTATTACCACTTACAGGTATAACAAGGTAGGTAATAGGCTGCCCTTCATTGAACACTTGCTATTTTGCAGGTATTGGCCTGAGCACTATGTATATTTCACTTTGTGCTCTCCTTATATATCAACCTGAAATGATCATAAGGAGACTATTATTACCCCCACTTTATAGATGAAGTTCAGAAGTTTAGGTATTACCAGTATTGCAAGCACAGATAATTATTTTTAACATTTTGGCAATCTCTTTCTTTTCTGAAGAACAGAAAATGACTCTCTTTTCTAGACTAAAGGATTTCCCAAAGCCCCTATTTATAAACACTTCTAAAAATGTACTTCAAATTTTTTATATAAAAACAAAGAAAATATATATACAATTTTTTTTTAATTTTTACTTCCCTATTGACTTATGGAGCCCAGAATTGCAAGTAATTGATTCCACTTTTGGGTGTTCATCTCTTTGAAGCCATGGCTGTATTTCTGAGCATATTACCTGCCAGACACTGGAAGTCATTCAAAGATATGACTAAGATATGATTTTTGCCCTTTGAGATCCTCCCAAAAGGAAAGCAATAAATGCCCAACACAACAATGAGACATGAGCAAAATACTGAGGCAGCCAAGAAGAGAGATTAACTAACTCCGCCTGGGGCCATGACGGAAATAGCATTTAAACTGAGTTCTGAGGAGAAACTGGAGTTAGCCAGCTTAGGGAAGAGGAGACTATTCACCTATTTCCGGTCAGAGGAAACAGTCTCGCACAAAAGTTGCTCACTTTCATTTTACATTATATTTTCATTCATTTTTGTAGTAAGTATTTTCACAATAGCATAGCAAGTGTCAAATACAGCAATAGGTATTAGAGATCTAGTAGACAAAAGAGGCAAAATCAAGGACTTTCTATACCTAATACTTTAGTAGGGGTCAACTTGGCAGCTGGTTTCCAAAGACACCCACCATCAATTCCTTCCCTCCCTGAATGTAAACACCATTGCTCATTTCTCACATCAGTGAAACTTTGGTCTCCTAGCTTGGAATTGGGGCAGGGCCTGTGACTCCTTTGACCAATAGAATGTGAATGGCATAATATTCCCAGACACCCAAGCTAAGACATTCAAAAGGCCTAAAAGTTCTTACTTGCTCTGCTTTGGGGGCCAGAGTTACCACAGAAGGAGTATGAACTCCCAGTCTGGATAAAGACACCACATGGGAGAGTACCAATGCACCACATATCAAACCCCTCACCACCACTCTACTACAGTAGCATCAGAGAACCTATTCTCATTATCCTACTGCTGCCTAATAAACTATTCCAAAACTTGGTGGTACAAAACAATAACATTTATTTTGCTCATGTATCTTCAGTTTGTATAGACCTTGGCATCTCCTTGTGATGCTCCACACATCCTCAGCTAAAGTAAACTTGTCTGAGGGCCAGAGGATTTATAGCCAAGCTGAGTCAGTCACATGGCTAGCAAATTAGTCCAGGCTATTAGCTGGGATCTCAGCTAAGACTAAGGCTTCATATGGCCTTGGCTTCTTCAGGGCACAGCAAATGAATTCCAAGTGCAAGTGTCCCACAAGAAAGCCAGGGGAATTGTAAGACCATTTATGAACTAGCCTAAAAGTCACATAGCATCTCTTTTGTCCCACTCTATTAGTTGAACCATTAACAATACTTTACTCAGCTTAATAGGCGATAACATAGATACCACCATTATTTGGTCAGGGTGTGGTAAGATTCTGGAACATCATGTAAAGTACAGCATATTATTGTAGACATTTTTGTCTACAGTCCAAAAAATGTCCAACAAAGGACTGACCTGCTAAATCCCATGGAATCATGAGATATAAGAAAATGAATATTGTTTTAAACCACTGAGTTCAGAGTCATTTGCAAATAGAGCAAACAAACCACTAGATAGCTGAAACACACTAAAAGAATATCTGGACCTGGGCATGGTGAAGCATGCCTATAATCTCAGCACTCAGGAGGCAAAAGCAGAGGTTCGTAAGTTAGAGGCCATCCTGAACTAAATAGTGAGTTGTTGTTGTTGTTAGGTGCCATCGAGTCAGTATCCAACTCATAGTGACCCTCTCTCTGTACAACAGGGGAAACACTATTGTCAGTGCTTCTCTGCTGTTCATAGGGTTTTCAATGGCAGAATGATTTTTGGGAGGGGGTTGCCAGGTCCTTCTCCCAAGCCTACAGCTTCTGGTATTCCCAGGTGGTCTCCCATCCAGGTACTAACCAGGCCCGACCCTGCTTAGCTTCCGAGATCTGACGGGATTGGATGCCACAGGGCTACAGCTGCAGGCATAAATAGTGAGACCCCTTCTCAAAAAAACAGACTACAGATGCAACTCAGTGGTAGAGTACCTGCCTACCCTGAACAAGGCCCTGGGTTCAATCCCCAGCACTGAAAAAGGAAAAAAAAAAAAAAAGAATTTATTTATACAAGCATGTATATGTTTAAAGAGAAATTTAACAGGACAATGAGAAAGAGATTGAGGTCTATTTTAGATTAATCAATCAAAGAAGGCCCTTTATGGTTTGAAATTTTTAAACATTTTGCCTATGGATTTTCTATGACTTAAATACACTGAATACATTACAAGGAGATTGAATTAATTGATAACTTTATATTTTAAAAAACCTTAAATTTGATCAAATAGAATTAGGTTAATATAGAAAATAGAACAGAGAAGAATCTCAACCTAAAGTAGATCTTTAAGAGGAGTTCATATAGGTAAAGTAACTTTTTCCCACCAAATCTCCAAAGAATCTCCAAGCTCTAAGTTAACAAAGGCAGGGAACAGCAATAGAGAATGGAATTATTCCACAGGAGTTTGAACAAAGGCCAGTCCATGTGCATTGGTCAGGCTGTCAAAGTTACTGATTTAAAGGTCATTGTGTAAGACATGAATGGGCTGGGGGTATTGAAATTCCCTCCAATCCCTATGGAGACTACAGGTGGACTGCCTCTTGAGTTAATGTTTCTCCAGCATTGGAACAGATTCTAATTTTTCAATCAAGCACCAGATGAAGTTCTTGACTTGCATTTGACAGTGCACATTGTACAGAAAACAAAATATATTTTTCAATATTAAAATCACATACTGATGAGATGCTCAACTCTGAGTGGCCTGTGGGAACTGACATACACTGAAAGAACAGCAGGTTCACAAACATACCTGCTTTTGCTCATTATTACTTTCAGTGTGACCCTCCTCCCTTCTCTTCTCTTATCTTTACTCTTCTCTTCTCTTCCCTTCCTTCCCTTCCCTGCCCTCCTCTTCCCTTCCCTTCTGTTCTCTTTACTCTTCTTCTCTTCCATTTCCTTCCCCTCCCATCCTGCCCTTGAGAGCTTACATTGAAAACACTGAATGTACACATGTCCTGACTCCTCTGTGCAGAGTTTCTGGCTGTTACTTTTGCCTCCAAGATAGTCACAATAAATATCTCCCAATTAAAGTGTGCAAGAAAGGTCCCAGTACAGAAATTAGGGTCCCAGAGAAAACCTCATAAATCCACAATAAGCATGAGAAGCAAAGCAAAGGACAGCGATGCAGAGAAACTAAAACCACAACCCCATGCCTAGAATAAAGCCACCTCAGCACTGGCTATCTTTGCCTGCTTGTCATAGAAATGGGTCATAGATCTATAATATGATACCGTGTAGTACCGATACCAAATATAGTTTATCACATGAAAAATATTATAAGTGGAGAAGTAGTAGAGTGTATACAACTCTCCAAACATCTCCTTAACCCACAGCTTAGGCAAGACTTGGGTAAAGTGGGTAAATATGGTCAGCATTCCAATGGAGTGGGACTCCAAATACATAACAGTCTACATTTTTACAGAGTCAGGGAAATAGAACAGCTGTGAGACTATAGTTGTTATAGTTACAACTATGGAAGCTCTCTGGCTAGGGAAGAAGCTTTATTAGAAGAAATTAGGAGAGCTTGTCTCAGATCCAAATACCTAGTGACAGCAAGTTGAGATAACTCAAACCTACTGAGTCAGATTTTTGCTAAACTATTAAAAGGAAATGAAACTTCAGGTTCATACAGATTTGTCCCTCTCACTGTTTTCTGTTTATGAATGTGAGAAAATAAATGTATCTTCTGCAGGAAAAAATCTCCAGATGGTACCTCTGCCTACCTTTAGGAACCAACCTAGCCCTTCTTTTATGAGTGTGTGTTTACCAGATAGTTGAAGATACTCAAGTACAAATTGTATACACAGAAATCCATAATACAATAAATAGATGAGAATTTTCTTTATTGCTAACTATAAGAGCAGCTGCTCTTATAGTTAGGCTGGGATTATATTGGGCTGGGATTTAACTCAGTTGTTAGAGCACCACTCAGCAGTCTCTGAGTTCCCAGGGTCAATTCCCAAGGCCGCAAAAATGGGAGAAGGACGTGGCAATCCACTCCAGAGGCAATCCTGAAATAATCAGCCATTGAAAACCCTGTGAGAGTCACTATGAGTCAGACCCAACTTGCCGGCACCTAACAACAACATAAGAGGATTGTTGTTGTTAAGTGCTGTTGAGTTGGGTCCCGCTCATAGTGAACCTATGTACAATGGAATGAAACATTCCCCAACTCTGTGCCAGGCACACGATCTTATTTATATTTAATCCCATTGTTGCAGACACTGGACCACTCCATCTAGTTGAGGGTCTTCCTTTTTTCATTAACCTGCCACTCTCCCAAATATGATGCCCTCCAGTGATTGGTCACCCCTGATAACATATCCAAAATACATAAGATGCAGTCTAGCCATCCTTGCTTCTAAGAACCACTCTGGTTGCACTTCTTCTAGGAAAGATATGTTAGTTCTTTTGGGAGCCCATGATATATTCTTTTCCAGCACCATAACTCAAAGCATCAATTCTTCTCCTGTCTCCCTTATTCAATGTCCAGTTTTTACAACTGTATGATACAAATGAAAATATCATGGCATGAGTGAGACACACCTTAATCTTCAATGTGACATTTTTACCAGATAGTGACACCAAAACATAAGATCAGGCTACTAAGGTAAAGAGGTATTCAGAGAACCAAAAAATGTTCTTAAAATATGATTGACAAAATAAGATATTAGACAAAAAATCTAAATAATAGAATTAGGACAAAAATTGTGGATAGATATGGGATCAAAATGTAGATGTGTATATGTTTTTGTTGGATGCTGTTGAATCAGATCTGACAACAAAATGAAACACTACCCAACACTATCCCATGCACATGATCTTTTGAGGTTTGAGCTCCTTTTTACAGACACTGTGTTTCTTCTCATTTTGAGTCAGGCCACATCAGCAAAAGGAGGTCCCAAGGGGCCTTACTCTATTCCCATCATTAAGGTCAACTCTACTTTAAGGAGGCAACTCTTCCCCAGTCATCTTTTGAATGCCTTCCAGCCTAGGGGGAGGGGACTCATTTTCTGGCACTATATTTGAAAGGGCTTCTCTGCTATTCATGAGCATTTGATGGTTAATTATTTTGGGAGTGTGCTGTCTGGTTCTTTTCCCTAGTCTTTCTTAGTCTAGAAGCTCAGCTGAAACCTGCCCACTATTGGTGGCCATTCTAGTACCTGAAATACCAGTGGCATAGCTTTCAGCATCCCAGTGACAAGAAAGCCCCCACAGCACAAGCTGACAAACACAAGGGGAGATACGTATATACATTTTTGAAAAATGATTCATGATTATATCCCAGTGAAATGAAAAATAAACCCAAGAATGAGAAAGATATGGAACACTTGGAATAGTAAGATTTACAGCAAAAGCCGCAAAACTTACAATTGAATGCATAAGATGCTTAGAGTAATTATTAAAACATTTATTAAATAGTAGGATCATAAGATAAAAACATAATAACAATCTCAAATTTACTTACAGAAAACCAAAAGGAGGAAATTAAGTAAAAATTTGCTAAAGGTCTTCCCTTGTTCAGGTTATAGGTTATAAATATTGATTAAAGCTTGATGTTATAATATTTACATGAATGTTTGAAAACATTTTTAGTAGCAAATAGAAAAATAGAAATGGAAATAAGATGGCCGGGCGCGTTGGTGCACGCCTGTAATCCCAGCGGCTTGGGAGGCGGAGGCAGGAGGATCGCAAGTTCGAGACCAGAGGCAGTCTGCGTAACTTAGCAAGACCCTGTCTCAAAAACTAAAAAATTGGACTGAGGGTGCAGCTCAGCAGTCCAGCACTTGCAGAGCATGCAGGTGCGAGGCCCTGGGTTCAACCCCCAGTACCACAAAAAAAAAAAAAGAAGAAAAGAAAAAGAAATGGAAATAAGATGTTGCTTCAGTTATCTATTGCCACTTCAGGACTTATTGTTGTAACCTAAAACAGGAAAAATTTTCTGAGCTGTCGTGGTTTGGGGGAAGACTGGGTATAACTAGGCATGAAAGCTTCATTTATACATATAGAAGTTGAGGCTGACTTTTTTCTGGGACCCTTAGTGGAGCTGTTTCCCAGAACCCTTGAGCATGGCTTTTTCATGTAGCCTAGGCTTCCTGACAACATGGTAGCTGGGTTCTAATATCAAGCATCCTAAAATAGAGAAGAGACTGAGAGAGAGAAAGAGGTAGAGGGAGAGAGAGTACCAGGCAAAAGTTGTAATACCTTTTGTGAACTAGCTTCTGAATCCATTTATGTTATTTTCACCACACCCTCTTTGTTAGAAGTCAGTTGGTAAAGCTGGCTCATATTCAAAAAGAAGGCATTGAGACCCTATCTCATTCTTGGAAAATGTAAAGGAACTTATAGGCATGTTTTTAAATTATTTCAGGTATTATTCAAAAAAATAGAGTTTTTTGTTTTGATTTTTGTTTTACTTCTTATTTTTCTTTTTGCAGTGCTGGAGGTCAAACCCAGGGCACTAGTGTATGCTAAGCAAGCACTCTACCAACAGAGCTAAACCCCCAGCCAAAAATAAAGTTTTAAGAGATTGAGCAAAAAATAAATTGTACAGTCTTGTTAAAAGTCAGGTGAAGGGAATGAAACAATAAAAAGCAGTGAACAAAAATAAGATGATAGCATTTCAAAAGTCACAGTTAATGTGAATGGCTTGTATCTGGTGTTAAAAACACAGAGACTGACACTTCCAGTTTGACAGAGCAGATTAAAGGAAGCCTCCATGTGATGTGGTAAAATAAAGGACTTAGAATAGGAAGGAACAGACTCTTTTCCAAAGAAAGACAGTCTGGAGACACATAGAAACCACAGAGGAGATTGTGAGATGGTACCAGGTTGCAAAATGGAGCTGAAGAGTGAGAGGGACTGAGCGGGATGCAGCGCCATCTTGAGAGGGATCTATCATATGAGACCGAGCTACCGCAAGGGGCCTGAAAACAAGTAACAAAAACTGCATAGTACTGGCACAAAAACAAACATGTAAACCAATGTGACAGAATAGAGGGTCCAGAAATATGCCCCTGCAGCTACAGCCACCCAATATTTGACAAAGGTGCCAAAAATATAAGTTAGAGAAACAGCACCCTCTTCAACAAATAGTGCTGGGAGAACTGGATATCCTCATGAAGAAGACTAAAACTAGACTTCTCTCTCACACACACCTTGTACAAAAATCAATTCAAAATGGATCAAAGACCTTAATGTAAAACCTGAAATATTGAAACTGCTAGAGGAAGACATAGGAATAGGTAAAGACTTTCTGAATAGGACCCAAATAGCCCAGGAAACAATAGCAAGAATTGACAAATGGGATTGCATTAAATTAAAAAGCTGTTGCACAGCAAAGGATACAATTATCAGAATGAAGAAATAACCTATAGAATGGGAGAAAACATTTCACAACCACACTTCAGACAGGGGATTAATATCTAGACTATATAAAGAACTCAAAAAATTAAACACCAAAAAAACAAAGTATCCAATCAAAAAATGAACTGAACAGAGGCTTCTCAAAAGGATAAATATTAATGGCCAACAATCATATGAAAAAAATGTTCAACATGTTTAGCCATCAGGGTAATGCAAATCAAAACAATATTGAAATACCATCTCACCCTAGTCAGAATGACTAGCATCAACAGAATAAACAACAAATGCTGACAAGGATGTGGGGAGAAAGGAACACTACTGCACTGTTGGTGGGACTGCAGATCAGTACAGCCACTATGGAAATCAATATGGAGGTTCCTCAAAACACTAAAACTATAACTACCATATGGCCTGTCCATGCCACTCCTTGGTATATATCCAAAGGATTATAAGTCAGTATACCACAGAGATACCTGCTCATTCATGTTTACTGTGGCATTACTTATGATAGCCAAGATATGGAATCAACCTAGTTGCCCATCAATAGATAAGGAAATTTTGAGATATAGATAGATAGATAGATAGATAGATAGATAGATAGATAGACTCCATGGTGTATGTGTATACATATATATATGTATGTATATGTATATATGTATATATATGTATGTGCACATATATATGCATACATATGTGTGTATGTGTGTGTGTGTGTACACATACACCATGGAGTTTTATTTAGCCATAAAGAAGGACAAAATTATGGCATTTGCTGGAAAATGGATGGAACTAGAGATCATAATTTTAAGTGAAATAAGTCAGAACCAGAAAGATAAACATTGTATGTTTTCTCTCATATGTGGATGATAGACTTCAATTTATGTCCAATATTAAGACACATAGGTCAGGAAATAGAAGGGATCCATGTAGGGAAAGACAATAGACTAAAGCAAAGGGTGAGGGGGCAAGAGGAATGGGTAACAGGAGAAAAGAAATATCACATATTTTTTCCCTTTAAGGCAATACTGGGATGTATATAGGTAGATATACACACAAACAAGACATTTAAGCAAAAAGGGGACCATTGGAGGGAAAGGAAGACATAGCAGAGTGGAACATGAGAGGGTAATCAAGGAGGTAAACTTGAACAATCTACAATGAAATGCATATATGAAAATATTGTAATGAGACCCATGAAGTTATATGCTAGAAAATTACTAATAAAATGAGATTACTGGGAAATAAATAAATAAAAATTTTATAAAACACCAAGACGTTCAAATGGACTAAAAACTAACAAAGGACTATCTACTACTACATAAGCTTTTAGAGACACACCTAATATGTAAAAGGAATTATTATTAACAGTTATAAAGATACGTCAATCAAACTAAATGTCAAACAGAGAACCAGTGGCAAAACAACAGAAATTAAGAATAATATAAGCTAATAAGGGCTGGGATTTAGCTCATTTGGTAGAGCGCTGCTTTGCAGTCTCTGAGGTCCCGAGTTCGATTCCCAGCACCACAAAATGGGAGAAGGACGTGGCAACCTACTCCCAAAGGCAATCCTGAAACAGCCAGCCATTGAAAACCCTGTGAGGGTCACTATGAGTCGGACTCGACTTGACGGCACCTAACAACAACAACAACAACATAAGCTAATAAAGTGCTAGGTATATTAATAAAATTATCCAGAAGATTTAGTAGTCATGAATTATGTAAAGACACAGTTTTGAAACATATGAAATAAAAATGTTGGAAAATCAAAGAAAAATTGGTAAACCATAACAATCCTAATATTCAAATAGAAGCACAAAGACCCTGAACCACTAAAGCAATCCTGAACAGAAAGAACAATACAGGTGGCATCACAGTTCCTGTTTTCAAATTATACTACAAAACCATAGTAATAAAAAAGTGCATGGTTCTGGCACAAAAACAGACATGTAGACCAATGGGACAGAATAGAGGGTCCAGAAATATAGCCATGCAGCTACAGCTACCTAATATTTGACAAAGGTGCCAAAAATATGTTAGTTATATAGTTACAGTGGAAGTCTTTCACACCTCTAAAATCATAATGGACAAATCAAGCACATAATAAATAAATAACTGAATTAGCTAAGCTGCTTTAATAGACCCAAATACACATACTCATAAAAATACATATTCTTGTCAAAAACCCATGAGAAAAATGGTAAGATTGGTCTGGTGGCCTCAAAGAAATTTTCAATTACATCCAAAAATAAAGGTTATTTATGTCATGTTATATAAATGCAATACCAAAAAATGGAAATCAACCACAAAACATTACCCAACTTAGCATTTTAAAATATGCCCCTATATTAACCTTAAATTAATAGGTAGATCAAAATTGAATTTAAAACACATATCAATTCTTAAGAGATATTGTAAATCAATATCTGGAGAAATACTCTACCTTCAAACTTGACCATGCATCAGAATCACCTGGAAAGCTTATTAAAACACAGATTGCTGGGTTCCACCCCCAGAATTTCTGGTTCAGAAGTAGTGGGCTGGGACCTGCAAATTGACATTTCTCACACATATCCAGGTAATGTTGAGGCTACTAGTCCTAGCACCACACTTTGAGAACTAAAGTTTTACAGTTTCACTTAAATGTCCTCTATAGAAGAGGCTGCCTTGCAGCCGTACCACCCTGGCATCTGATGTCCACATGTTAGAAGCTAAGCAGGGTCAGGCCTGGTTAGTATTTGAATGAGAGACTGCCAGGGAGCACCAGGTACTGTAGGCTGGAGAGAAGGACCCTGTAGCCCACTTCCAAAAAACAATCAGCCATTGAAAACCCTATGACTAGCAGAGAAGCACTGACAATAGTGCCAGGCATGGCACAGTGTGGGAGAATGTTTCATCTGTGTATGGAAGATCACTATATGTCAGACCTGACTGGAGGGCACCTAACAACAACAGAAGAGGCCTCCCCTGACTATCTAACCCAGTACCTGCTTAACACAGCTTACATAGTATAAACACAGTTTATATAGTAGTAGATAATCCTTTGCTTTGTTACTTTTTAATCCAGTTTGAAAGTCTTGGTTTTTTTTTTTTTTAATTTTTATTTATTTATTTCCCAGTAATCTTATTTTGCTAGTAATTTCTTAGTATATAACTTCATGGGTCCCATTACGACATTTCCATATATGCATTTCATTGTACATTGCTCAGATTTACCTCCTTAATTACCCTCTCATGTTCCGCTTTGCCAGCCTACATTTTGACATCTTATTACCAGTATAAGTTGTTTATTGGGTTTAATTGTTCACCATCAATTTTCATCCAAGAGCATAAGAGATAATGATCATAGTTATATGATGGTGATCATGATAACTGGGCAAAATTTTGTAAATAGAGGAATTGCCAAATACAACATGACAAATTGGTAAGAAATCAAAATTGGTCTGGTGTGTGGGTTAGGAATTAGAAGATTTTAAATCTCCCAGGTGATTCCTATGTGCAGCCAAGATTGAGAACCATTGATCTATAATACAGAAATCAGGTCACAGATAACTAAAATATTTCTTCTACTTTTAAAGAACAACCAATACATGTTTAAGTTTGGATGTCAATTCCTGCCTCCTCCAATGAATTCAGTAGAAGTTGTGTCCACTGAAGAAAAGCAGCTACAGCCCTTCAGGCCTCTCCAGTCAGTGTCCACTGAATAGACACTGCTTGATGGTACATTGCTGGGATTTAGCTCAGTTGGTAGAGCACTGCGCTGCAGTCTCTGAGGTCCTGAGTTCAATTCCCAGCACCACAAAACTGGGAGAAGGGCCTGGCAATCCACTCCCAAGGCAATCCCGAAGCACTCAGCCATTGAAAACCCTATGAGGGTCGCTATGAGTCGGATACCGACTCGAAGGCACCTAACAACAACAACAACGATGGTACATTGCCTCCCCACCTCCAACATATTTCACGGCAATTGTCACAACTGAATGAATTACGGGGGATATGCTTTCAATGTTCTTATTCTTTTTCCCATATCTTGACATTTGAGATGTAACTACAGACTTTGCATCCCCTTGGACGGTTGGAGGGGGAGATTCTGATTAATGTCCTTTCAACTCCCACATGGAACACATGGCTTATATTAGAGACAAGATGAATGAATTGATACATTGGGAACAGCTTTCACATTAGGCGAACATGACTTCCTAAAGCCAGTAATGTCCTAATGATTAAATCTATCCATGTACGTATCTCCTTTGGGGAAAAGTCTTTTAAATGAGCATGTTTACTAGCAATGCAAGTCCAATAGCAAACCAAAAATCTTCCTCATCACTTAAGAGAAGCTCATTCCTTGATGTAGCTGTGAACATCAGAAATTTAATGGGCTGATAGCACAAAAATAAACTTACTCATTGCTCTGATCACTTAAGTTTACTCTTCCTCAAATATTGAGCTTAAAACACAAACTTTATTGCAAAAATTTATAGTTTAACTTGTGTTAAGTTTACCGGACAAAATATAGAACATCCAGTTAAATTTAAATTTCACATAAACAACAAATAATGCTTGGAAGGAATATGTCCCATATATTGCATGAGGCAATACTTATATTAAAAATATATTTGTTGTTTATCTGAAATACAAATTTAATTGAGTGCTCTATATTTTTCATTTGCTAAATCTGGCAACACTAACTACTGTAGATTTCCATGTCTGGAGTCGCATTCTTCAGTTTTAGGGGCTTTTGTTTGATGCGTGTTTGGTCAGAAGCTATGGTCTTATCAGTAAATCAGTGTATTAAATTTCCCTGATGGTTAAAAAAAAAAATCTTTCTATAGGCAAACAGTACCAACAAGTTAACCTCAATCTGACATGAATGAAAGCCATTTCTAAGTGGTTATAGTTTCTAAAAAAGCTCCATCTACAATAAATGTAATTATTTCACTAAAATTGTTTGCATGTGTTTCTTTCATGCACTGGGACGTGTTCCTGTACCATCTTGGTTGCCTTCATCTGTTACTTTGCAGGCCTTTCTTTGCCCATATCTTTGATTTAAATGTATTATGACACATTTTTAAACAATAGCAGGAAACCTCACTTATGACTTTAATTATAAAATGGTGTTATAAAATTATATCCACATTTTATTTTTGGCAGAAGGCAGTCCTTATTTAACATGAATATCTCAAGTTGGCCTCTGCAGTTCTCTTTGGTTGATTTCAGTGCTTACTGTATGTAATTGATATAAAAACACAAGGTTTAGGAAGCAGTTATTGGAACTTGTTAAAAGAAGTAGCCACATTCATAAATAGTTTCATTTTGCTGTGTAACATGCCAAGAGAATTAATAACACACTTAGGGAGTATGGAAGAAATTCTGAATTTTCTTTTTAAAGAAAAGCTGATCTATTCTGCTCTCATGTTAATTGTTTGACTATAAAGTCTATATTGTTTGTCTTCAAATCCCAACTGGGCCTAATAAAAAAAAGAAAGTGAATTAAGCAAATATGCACACATCTCTGAAATACTTGTTAGCACTTAAATAATTCTCTTGTCCTTTATTAGTGAAAAGAAATGGAAATGTGTCAGTGTTCTGATAGGTTTCATAGGAAAGACCACAAAAAACTAGAGAAAGCTATCTTTGCAAACATCAAGTTTTATGTTACCTGAGACAACCTCAATAAATTTTACGTAGAAACTTAAAAAAAAAAAAAAAAAACTAGTGATCCTCTTCCATGGAATCAAGGCAAACTACTTCATTCCTCTGGCTTGAGGCAAATGTCATATATAACATTAAAAAAAAGTTGCTTTGTTTGTTTGCATTTATCATTTGCATACTACCAAAAAATGTATTTCACATAGCAAAGAAAAATAAGCAGAGGAGAAAACAAGAAAGAGAGCAAATTCAATTCAATTTCTAGTTGTAATTGGAGAGAATGTGATATCCATAGTCTTCCACTGTTTATTTTTTAAATATCTACTTTGGCAATGAACATGAACTAATAGTATGAACTACAAAATTGCTCCAAGAAATGATCCTACATTTCCAGTTGTTCACCATCTAACTTAAACAATATAGCAGGAAATAATAAAGTGAGAAATGCTGCATTACCTACTCTAAGAGCAATGAAAAGCAGCAAGAGGAGACAGCCGTGTAACTCGGGAGGGCCTTGGCTTAAAAAATATTTAGATAAATGTAAATTAGATAAAATGTATCACACATGGGGACTGTGCTTTGAAGGTAATGCATCACACTAATGGTTACCAAAATAGAAAATAAGAGTAAACTGAAAACTGACACTAAAAATGGAGTTGGCCATATATGGTACCTGCAGGGCATGTTCAGAGAAAGAGTGGTCTCCATGGGAGGAGAATATAAACCAGGAAATCCAAGGGAATCTTATTAACTACTGACTTCCATTAATTGAAGAACATTTTTTAAAAGACACTTTGGTATTGGAACAACCAAAGAACATGTCAAAGTTGTTCCCACCAAAGACAAAAATCCACTTGCTGTGGTTCTCTATCCATATCCACCTTACAACTTCTTACAATTCAATGATCAGCAAGACTAACTCAGAGTCTACTCCAGCATTGTATTGAGTGCTAAGTAACTTCCTTAATCTATTTTTGAACTTATACTGATAATAATAGCTGCTAATTTAAAAAGGTAACCTCTGTGTGCTGGACATCATACCTGACGAATATCGTCATGGATTGTCAGCACAATCCTATTTTATAAATGTCCCCCATTTTAAAAATGAGGAATCCAGGAGCAGAGATAGGACACAACTTGTCTAAAGTCACACAATTAACAAGAGGTAAACTGGGCCTGCAGCAGTAACACTGTGGCATCCGATCCCATCAGATCTGGGAAGCTAAGCAAGGTCAGCCTGATCAGTCCTTGGGTGGAAGACCACCTGGGAACACCAGGTGCTGTAGGCTTGGGAGAAAGACCCAGCAACCCACTCCCTACCTCCCCTGCAAAAAAAAAAAAAATCTGCCATTGAAAACCCTATGAATAGCAGAGAAGCAGTAACAACACTGTTTAGCCTTTTGTACGTAGGATCATTATGAGTCAGACACGGACTCCACCGTACCTAACAACAACAAATTGGGATTGAAATCCCTGTCTGTCCAGCAACCAAGCTCACATTCTTTCCACTGCACTATGTCACAGATAATTGCCTGAAGAACTTTTATTCCCCCAATATTTTACTATAAAAATTTGTAAACATTCAAGAAAGTTAAAAGAATGTGGCACTCATATCTACACCTACATCCTGCAATTAATACTTAACTACACTTGTTTCATCACATGTCTATCTCTCCATCCATCTATACCTCCATAAATCTATCTTTATTTTGATGCATGTCAAAATAAATTGCATGCATCAGTACATTTCATCCATAAATGTTTTAGGATGTATACTATTCACTGTAATTCAATGCTTGTTTTCAATTGTTTCCTTGAGAGAGAAACTTAAATACAATTGAATGCAAAAATTTTAAGTGTAATAATCAGTAGATGTTAATAAATGCATAGATTTGTGCTATCCAAATCTTTATCAAAACATAGGACATTACCATCCCCCTCAAAATTCCTTGGTATCCTTCTCAGTTGATCCCCACCCTGCCCATAGGCAACCATTGTTCTTAATTTTTTTTTTTTTGCCATAGATTATTTTGCCTGCCCTTGAAGTGTGTTTTTTAATGCATAGCTCTGGGCTCCATGCCAATCTACTGAAAGAGAGCCTTTATGTGCAAAGTTTAGGAACCTACATACTTAACAAACTCATCTGAAAATTCTTATGCACAGTAAAATTTGAGAGCCACTGTACTACATCAGTCTACTTCTCTATGTGCCAAGTGATATAATCTGTTTTATTCATGATCTTCCTATGTTATATGACCTCAGTGAAACTTTAATTCCAAGTAATTCTTCTTGAAATTGGCCTTTATTCTTGATAGTCATGTTCACAATAAATTATACTTATTTAATGAGCAGAGCAATCTGATTTATATAAGGACTACAGAAAGCTCAATGAAAGCCATAATTGTGAAAATGAGTTAAGAAAGCAGTACTATTATTATGGAGAGGGGGGCAAAAAGAGAAAAGTTCTAGAACAATGGAATCTGACCTAGGAAAACATAAAGTAATTCTCTCATTGCTTGTAGCATGAATCGATCTCAGTCTTCTGCTTTAAAAAAAATTCAGGTTAGTCAAATATTTACTAGTTAATAGGATTATTTTGGCAGCAAGATGTAAATATATAATTAAACTATCTTAAGAAAATGAAAAGAAATTTATTATCTCATATAACTGAAAAATATAGGGGTATGTCTTCATCAGAAGCACCAAATACTCTGATAGTACATAGTCTGCATTCCTGTGCATGTGCATGTGTTCTAAGTGAGGGAGGTATCTTGACTCTGTTTTCTTCCACGTTGATCATTTCAAATGATGTCACTGTTGCCATCAACTATGACTGGCTTATTCATAATGCTCTTTGCAACTTGTAATCATAAAAGGAAAGTATAATTCCTTCCCCAAATTTCTTGAAAATTATTATCACCAGGGACTTGTGGACACAAGGGTGTGAAGAGTCTCCCTTGATGAGTGAGGTAGCCAAGGATGAGGAGGTACTCAGCAAAGAGGAGTGCTGTGGCCAAGAAGGGGAAATGGATGGTGACCCAACAAAGCCATATATGCTGACAAGAAAAATCACAAAAATTGACCAACATAAATGGCAAAATGAAGTTAGACTAGCAAAGGAAGCACTGAGTGGTATCTAATATTTTTTTCCTTAAAATTATTGTTAGGTGCCATCAAGTCAGATCTGACTCTTAGCAACACAATGCACAACAGATGAAACACTATCCAACACTGTTCCATGCCCAACACTATTGGCAGTGCTCCTCTGCTATTCATGGGGTTTTCAATGGCTGGTTGCTTTCTGGGAGTGGACTGCCAGGTCCTTCTCCCAAGCCTATGGCACCAGGTATTCTCAGGTTGTCTCCTAACAAAGTACTAACCAGGCCAGACCCTACTTAACTTCTGAGATCTGACAGGATTGGAGGACAGGGTAGTATGGCTGCAGGCCTAAGGGGATTGTGGTTGTTGCTGTTAGGTGCTGTTGAGTCCAGTCTGACTCATAGCGACCCTCATAGAGTTTTCAATGGCTGCTTGTTTTAGGAATGCTTCAGCAGGATTGCCACATCCTAGGCAGAAGGAAAGCAAGACTCCCATGCAGACAGCACATAACATGCACACATGTGCACATGCGCGCGCGCACACACACACACACACATTTTTAAACCTTGAAGAAGATAAACTCACATTCAAAAATTATCTATCACCTGAGAAAACCATGTACTATCAACAGATATGATAAACTGGAAGATGTATCATTCTAAGAATTTGAGATAATAGATTACCTGAGAAAGATTAAAAAACAGTATGTTTTTAATAAAGAGCTATGAAAACTATAATGGAAAAATAGAACACTTTGTGGGAAAAAAATAGCTGAAAGTTTTAGAGAAAGATCCACAGACAATGAAATTAAATCTCAACAAAAGGCTTAAAATACAGCTTAAACTGAAAAAAGAAAAATAGAGTTTGAAGTTAAATCAGAGAGAACTACCCAGACACAAATAAAGAAGACAGCTGGTGTGGAAATACATAGCAGAATGGAAGATTTGGCTTACATAAAACTGGAGATCTGGAAAGAAAGAGCACAGGTGATATTTGAAAAGATAATGGCTGAGAGTTTCCCAGAATTAATGAAAAACATGAACGCTTAAAGAAAAACAAATCTTGTGAGCATAAAAAAGAAATAAATTCACATATATATTAGTCTTATAAACAAAAAATAAAAATAAAAATTCCTAGATATGCTTCAATGAATCTAGAGGGAAAAAAGAGAATATCTTACAAGGAAAAAAATGAGGAAACAATAACTACAAAAAATAATCAGAATTCTCCACAACAACAATAGGTATTAGAAGACAAAGAAAATATCTTCAATGTATTCAGACAGATATCTATGGCCTTAAATGTTTCAAAATAAAAATGAAATACATTTTATTTATCTGAAACCTAAGAGAATATACTATTCAAAGTGCTTCACTGAAAAAAATACTAAAGTATATTATTCAGTAATAGGTTAATTGAACCCAGAAGGGAAATGTTAAATGCAAGAAGAAATTGTGAGCAAAGAAATAGTTAATTCCACAGTTATGATACTAATAACTAATTTGGGTATGTAGAAAATATATAGCTAAACATGAGACCAAAAAAAAAAATCCTGAACAGTGAAAGAAGATGGTAATCAAGAGTTGTTAATAAACTAATCATTCCTAAGGGACTTTTATTGAGTAGGATAAGGGTAGAGATGCTGATTGAGTTTATATTTGGTTAAATCAAGTATGTAAATTTAAGTGTAATTTCTAAAACTATGAAATAAAATCTATAATTTCCAAACTAATACAGAGGAGAAAGAAGTATTCACAATAAATATAAGTGAACTGAGTTTACCAATTGAAAAAGCAAAGATTATCAGATTGAATTTTTAATCAGATTTGTCATCCAGCTATATGCTGTCAATAAGAGACGTGATAACATAAATGGCATAGAAATGATTGAAGAAAGAGATGAAAAAAATAAATCAGGCCTTCCAGTTCAACATAAATTCAAGCCAATTATTTACCTTTCATTCCCCTAGAGCTCCAGAAAAAGAATTTTTAAGAAAAGAATATTCAAACACAAGAAGAAGAGATTAAAAATGTCAAAAAAAAAAAAATGGGGGAAAAGGGATGTAGGTGGATAAGTGGTAACTGACTCAGCAAAGCAGAAAAAAACTGAAACCCAGAGCCAGTCTGTGGCAGGAAAAGGAAGACAATACAAAGTACCTGATTCACACAGAAAAATCTCAGAGGACTTTAAGTGGAGGCATCAAGTACTTCAGAACACCCAATGTGAAAGAGTGTTTAATAGAGGAAGTGTAGTTGAAATTCTACATAAACAGGTTGCCTCTCATGCAAAGCCTCTCATCTCTAGCAAAAGATAGATCTACTCCCTGGAAGGTTTGCATTAGATTGTCCCATACCTAGGAGAACAGGTACAGTGAAGGGCAACTGAGAACAGGGAGACCATTTTGTGATGAGATTGCAAACGCCCTTCTTTTCTTGGCACTGAAAACTTTTGACTATCAGGCCTAGCCTGTAGGCAGATTAAATGTTTCATACTGGGGAAAGTAAATACTCCAAAAGAAAATATAGACACTTAAGGGGGTCAGGGAAAGACCTTCATAACTGAGTATCTACCAAATAATCTGCATCAAGCATCATTCTTCATTGAATTAGATTAGATGTTTTAGTAGTTAGAGAAAGAGCAAGGATTTTTGCTATCATTACTTCAACTCAACATTGATCTAGATTTCTGAGTTGTAAGATGATGAAATGAGGTATAAGAAGTAAAATCATATCAAATACGGTTGTCTACACAGAAAACACAAGAAAATATCCAAACTATTAAAGACTTATAAATTCAGCAAAATTCCTGGGCTAAGATCAAAATATCCATAAAGAAAGGACTTTGATGAAGAAAGGAATGGCAAGCCAACAAATTATAAACATATAAGCCTCTACAAATAGGAAGTATATAAAGATAATCATAATAATGACTTAGCTGAGGGTTAAAATTAAAATAGAAATGAAGTACTGGAAAACAATAAAATTTACTCCTATCATTATAGGAGTGATTAAAATGTTCTTACTTCCTTCACTATATATGTTGTTGTTAAGACTGTCGAGTCAGTGTCCAACTCACAATGGCCCTATGTACAACAGGCGAAACACTATTGTCAGTGTTTCTCTGCTATTCATAGGGTTTTCAATGGTTGATTGTTTGTTGGGAGTGGGTTGTCGGGTCCTTCTCCCAAGCCAACAGCACCTGGTGTTCCCAGGCAGTCTCCCATCCAAGTACTAACCAGGCCTGACCCTGCTTAGCTTCTAAGATCTGACGGGATTGGAAGCCACAGTGGTATGGTTGCAAGCTCACTACATACAGGAGGGCAGAAATTAAGTTGAGACTTTAGAAAAGTGTGTATCTTAATAATGATCATGAAAGAAAAAGCATAAAATTTTCAGAGTAAAGAAAATACAACAAAGTTTACTAATTAAAAGGAGGGCAATAAAACCAAAAAGTAGTATGTTGTTACTAGGTGTTGTCAAGATGGGTCTGATTCACAGCAACCCTATGTACAACAAAATGAAACACTCCCTGATTTTGTGCCAGGGACACAATCTTTTTTATGTTTAAGCTTATTGTTGCAACCACAGTGTCAATCCATCTAGTTGAGAGTCTTGCTTTGTTGTTGTTGTTGTTGTTGTTTATTTACCTCCCACTCTCTTTGTCAAACCAATGAACTTTCCATTGCAAATACATTTTTTCAACAACATAAATGGTGACTATGCACATGGACTATACAGATGGAACGTACAGGAATCAAATTGACTACATTTGTGGAAAGAGAAGATGGCAAAGCTCAATATCAAAAGTCAGAACAAGACCATCAACTGATAATATGAAGGTTCAAACTGAAACTGAGGAAAACTAGAACAAGGGTATGAGATCCAAGATATGACCCTGAGTATACCCCATCTGAGTTCAGAGACCACCTCAAAAACAGATTTGATGCATTGGACATTAATGATCAAAGATCAGACAAGCTGTGGCATGACATCAAAGACATCATTCATGAAGAAAGCAAAAGATTATTTTAAAAAGAGGGAAAAAAAGACCAAATTACATGTCAAAAGAGACTCTAGCCAGGTGCAAGCCTGTAATCCCAGCGGTTTGGGAGGTGGAGGCAGAGGCAGGAAGATTGCAAGTTCAAGACCAGAAGCGGTCTGCGTAACTTAGTGAAACCCTGTCTCAAAAACTAAAAAAATGGGCTGGGGGTGCAGCTCCGTGGTCCAGCACTTGCAAAGCATGCAGGCGCAAGGCCCTGGGTTCAACCCCCAGTACAGAAAAAAAAAGAGAGAGAGAGAGAGAGAGAGAGACTCTAAAACTTGCCCTTGAAAGTTGAGCAGCTAAAGTAAAAGGAAGACATGGTGAAGTAAAGGAGCTAAACAGAAGATTTTAAAGTTCAGATCAAAAAGACAAAATCAAATATTATAATGACGTGCAAAAATCTGGAGATAGAAAAACAAAAGGGAAAAACACGTGCTGTGTTCCTCAAGCTTAAAGAACTGAAGAAAAAAATTCAAGCCTCAAGTGGCAATAGTGAAAGATTCTACAGGGAAAATATTTAATGACGCAGGAAACATCAAAAGAAGATGGAACGAATATACAGAGTCATACCAAAAAAAGTAGCAACTTAGAAAAAATGAATTTAAGTTTAAAATACTTAAATATGAAATTAAGTTTAAAATGAGAATAATAGAAAATGTACTTGAAATAAATAAAATGCATTGGTGACCATAAATAGTGTTAGAAGACTAAACAAGCCAGTTTAAAGGGAAGGTTAGACCATATTCAGCTATCTGCTGTTTACCAAAGATATACAACAGATATAAAACCCAGAAATATTAGAGTTAAATGATATAAAGAGTTCATTCCAAGTAAACATCAAAAGAAATTAAATGGAAGAACTGGATATCCACATGCAAAAAAATGAAATTAAGCTTTTATTTTACTTCACTCACAAAAAGCCACTCAAAATGAACTGAAGACTTAAATGTAAAACTTGAAATCATAAAACCCATAAAAGAAAACATAGGGAAAAACCATCTTGACATTAGTCTTGACAATAATTCCGTGGATATGACATAAAAAGCCTGAGCAACAAAAGCAAAAAATAGACAAAGGGCTGGGCACCATGGCACAAGACTATAATCCCAGTGACTCTAAAGGCTGAGGGAAGAAAATTGTGAGTTTGAGGCCAAAGGAAGCCTGGGTAACTGAGCAAGACCCTTTCTTAAAATGAAAAATAAAAATAAAGACTATGAATGCATCTTAGTGGTAGAGCACTTGCCTAGAATGTGCAAGGTCCTGCTCCCATACTTGAAAACAACAACAAAAAGACAAGTGGGATTATATCAAGCTAAATAAATTCTGTATAACCAAAGAAACAATGAATCAAGTAAAAAGGCAATTTACAGAATTGGAGAAAATAGTTACTATCTATATGTCTGATATGGGCTAGGGTTTAGCTCAGTTGGTAGAGTGCTGCTCTGTACTCTCTGAGGCCCTGAGTTCAATCCCAACACTGCAAAAATGGGAGAAGGACTCCTGCGACAATCTGGAAACAATCAGCCATTGAAAACCCTATGAAGAGCAGAGAAGCACTGACATAGTGCCAGGCATGGCACCGTGTCAGAGAGTGTTTCATTCTGTTATATATAGGGTCACTATGAGTCAGACCCAACTCAATTGTACTTAACAAGAGTAACATGTCTGATATGGGTCTAAATTCAAAAATAAATATGAAGCTCCTACAACTGAATAGCAAACACACACACACACACACACACACACACACACACACACACACACACACAGGTCTGGATGAACAATGGGAAAAATACTTAAATGAAGAAAGGAGGAAAAAAAGAGAAAGAAAGAAAGAAAGAAAGAAAGAAAGAAAGAAAGAAAGAAAGAAAGAAAGGAAGGAAGGAAGGAAGGAAGGAAGGAAGGAAGGGGAGAAAAGGGAGGAGGCAGGGAGGGAAGAAGGAAGGAAGGAATGGAGGAAGGGAGTGAAGAAGGAAGTCAAATGGCCAATGACCATATTAAAAAGTGATAAACACTTCTGATCATCATGGGAATGCAAATCAAATCACAATAATATCACCTCACACCTGTTAACATTGCTATTGTCAAAAAGATAACAAGTGTGGATATGAAGAAAAAGGAACCCTGTACACTGTCAGTGGGAATGTAGATTAATACACCAACTATGGAAAACAATATGGAAGTTTCTCAAAATATTAAAAATAGATCTACCATATGATCCACAATACTTCCAGGCATACGCCTAAAGAAAGTTAAATAAGTATGTAGAAGAGATATCTGCATTCTCACATTCTTTAAAGCATTATTCAAAATAACCATGACATAAAAGCAATGTAAATGTTCTTTGACAAATGATGAGATAAAGAAAATATGATTTAATATACAGTGGAATATTATTCTGCCTTTAAAAAAGAAGGGAATCTTACCATTTGCAGCAGCATAGATAGAGCTGGAAGACATTGTGCTAAGCTAAATAAGCTAGATAGAGAAACAGAAATAATGTATAATCTGACATATGTGTAGAATTTAAAATAATTGAACTCATAGAACCTAAAAGTAAGCTGGTACTTGCTGGGAGCCTGTAGGGAGAGCAGAATGATGTTCATGAAAGGGTACAAGGTTTCAGTTATATAAAATGAATAGGTTGTAGAGATCCAGTAGACATCATGGTGACAATAGATAAGCATTCTATATTGCATACTTGTAATTTGCTAAGCTGATAAACTTCAAGGTAAATCTCACCACACACATACAAAAATACAAAAGTTGTAATTTTGTAGAGGCAATAGATATGTAAGTTATCTGGAATGTGAGTATCACTTCACAATCTATACGTATATCAAAATATCAAATTGTACACACACACACACACACACACACACACACACACACACATATATATATATATATAACATTTATATTTCAATAAAGTTTTTAAAGCCAGGAAAAATTAAATTTAAGAATGAGAAAAAGTAAGCTTTCTTTATTAGCCAAATAATTTTTTTCAAGAATTATATCTCACTAAGTACAAAGAGCACTTCCTAAAGTTGAAAGAAAGTTAAAAATTGTTGCTGCTTTTGCAACTTTGAATCTTGGCCTGAGGATAGAAAGTAATTGGGACATTAAAGATGAAAGAATTGCTAAGTGTTCAAGTAAAACAAGCAAATAAAAAAAAAGAAACAATTGTTACATTTAGGAAAAACAAAATGTTACATAAGAAAATTTCTTCTTAGTACACTATGTGACTTGGCTGTGAATAATACTTATGTAGTAATAATAAAATAAATGTGGAATATTTCTCTTGTAAAAAATATTTATTACTTCAAACACTTTCTGAGAGTCAGAAATCTAGAAGCAACTGAGAGGCTCTGGGTCTCTCAGGCGGCTGTAGTCAAAGTGTCTGATGAGGCTGCAGCCCACTGAAAGTTCAACTAGAACCACAGGATCCATTTCCAAGATGGCTCACTCCCATGGCTGTTGGCTGGTTGCCTCACTTCCTTCACTATTGGCAGGAGGCCTCAGTTCCTCACCATTTGAGCCCTTCCAAAGGGCTATCCTAGTGATAAGACAGCTGGCTTCCTCCAGAGCAAGTCATCAGAAATAAAGAACGACCTAGAGAACAGAATGGAATCTGCAGTGTCCTTTATAACCAAATCTCAGAAATGGCACCCTATCATTTCCATATTTTTCTAATTTTTAAATCTAATCACTAATTCTATCTTACTTCAAGGAAGGAGGAGTAGGTTCCACCTCTGAAAAGGAGAAGTATCAAAGACTTACAGACCTTTTTAAAAACTAGTACAACTATTAAGATAGAGAATCTAAAAGAAAATGTATGCAATTTATGATAATTAGTAAGAAACTTTAGCAAGGGGGCCAGATACAGAATCAATATACAAAAGTCGAGTGTATTTTTATACAGGAGTAAGAATTAGAAATATGACTTTTAAATTAAAATACAAGCAGGCACCATGACACAGTCTATAATCTCAGCAACTCAGAAGGGTGGGCCAGGAGCATAATAGGCTCAAGCCCAGAAGCAGCCTGTGCAATTTAGCTAGACCCTGTCTCAAAAATAAAAAATAGGCTGGGAGTGGTGGAGCACGCCTGTAATCCCAATGGCTTGGGAGGCGGAGCCAGGAGGATCGCAAGTTGGAGACCAGAGGAAGTCTGTGTAACTTCGCGAGACCCTGTCTCAAAAAGGAAAAAGAAGGGGGGCTGGGGGGGTGCATCTCAGTGGTCCAGCACTTGCAAAGCATGCAAGCATGAGGCCCTGGATTCAACCCTAGTACCGCAAAAATAAATAAATAAAAATAAAAAATAAAGAAGGGGATAGGTAGCAGCTCTGTGGTAGAGCACTTGCATAGCATGCTTGGAGCCCTGGGTTCGAACCCCCTAAGTACTGCAAAAAGTAAGTAAGTAAATAAATAAATAAATAAAATATTAGCTGATAAGATGACTCCGTTTTAAAAAAAAATCAGTAGTCCCAAATCAATCTATAAATTTTTGTGATTCTTAGTACATTGATTCTAAAATTGTCATAGAAAAGGCTCAAAAATAATCAAGAAATATTTGAAGATAATTAAAGCAAAGGACATTGCCTTACCAAACATCAGGCTTATGTTAAAACTATAGAAATCTGGAAAATGTGTTCAATACAAAGATAGATAATTGACTAATGGTACAAAATACCAAACCTAGAAATGGATCCATAGATATATAGACATAGATATATAGAAGTGACATTTTTTATCAATGAAGAAAGAATAAACTATTCAGTAATTCCTAGGATAATTAGTGATCCACATTCTTTAAATAGATTAAATTTCTAACTCATATGAATAAATTCTAGCTGAATTAAAGACAAATAACTCATCATTTTAAAATTGGGCATAAAAATGTTGGAGAATATCTTCATGATCTTGTGGTAGGGTAAAGATCTTTTAAACAATGTACATAGAAGCATAAAATGGATAATAAAAGATTGACAAATCAACTATATCATTTATTAAATTTATCTACCATGAAAATTAGCCAGCATAAGGAAAAGAAATAAAAAGCCACAATTTGAGAAAAGTTATTTTCCATACATAACACCAAAAACAGTACCCAGAAGTAACCCAATGGAAAAATGGACAAAAGATATTAATAGACCAGTCACAATGGCAAAAAAAATGAATGTACAATAAACATGAAAATATTCTCAATCTTTAAACAGTTAATCAGGGAATCTCAAAATAGAACTAAAATGACTTACCATTACACACTCATGACATTGGTAAAAATGCAGACCTATGAGGAGATGTGGAAAGCAAAAATTCTCCAGCACTGTTGGTGGCAATCCAAGTCGGTACAACTCTTTTTGGAAAAACAAGTTGGCAAAATCTGGTATAACAAGACTATTTCCAGTCCTCCTATATGATCACTTAATAATTACAGAGACTTGAAGAGATGGCAGCATCAAAAAGGATTTCCAGGTTTTGGGAAGTTAGAGAAAGAGTGGAAGAAGGATGGTTACATTCTGTAAGGGATGAATTTTTATATACTTGTAGAACCTTCCATGGACAATGCCAGGAGGCAGATGGACTCCTTCTAGAGCTAAGGGAAGATGACAGTAAACGCTTGCCAGGTGAGGCAAATATGCAGGAAAGTTTAAGAACACTGCTGTAGAAGAACTACCCCAAGGACTTCCTTGGCCATCCACAGGATTTCTTTCCCTTGGATGTTCCCATTCACTATAGAAACAGCACAACTGATTTGGAGATAAACCAGTTTCTCTTCCTGAACTTCCAAATTGCTCTTTGTGTGTGTGTGTGTGTGTGTGTGTGTGTGTGTGTGTGTGTGTGTGTGTGTGTGATTTTTAATGTACAAACTGATGAGTCTCATTATGACATTTCCATACATGCATTTCATTGTACTTTGCTCATGTTCACCTCCTCCATTATAGTCCCATGATCCCCTCCCCCATCCTCTCCCTCCAATCTATGTTCCCCCATCCCTCCCTCCCATCTATAGTCTCCCTTCTACTTGCATGTTTTGTTTACATGTTTATCTATCTGTATATATACATCCCTATTTTGCCTTATAGGCTACATATGTAATATTTCCTTTCCTTTCTCCCATTATCTTTCTTCTTGTCCTCTCCCACTTTTCTCTTGTCCATTATCATGCCCTACATAGGCCTCCTCTACTTTCATGACTTATGTGTTTTAAAATTGAAGTCTAGCATCCACATATCAGAGAAAACATGTGATGTTTATGGGCCTGGCTTGTTGTTTTGCTTTAAATGATGGTCTTTAGTTTCATCCATTTTTGCAGAAAATGTCATAATTTTGTTTATTTATGACTGAATAAAACTCCATGGTGTGTGTGTGTGTGTGTGTATGTATACATACATACCATGGAGAGAGATATATATATCACCTTACCTTATCCATTCAGCTGGTGATGGACACTTAGGTTGTTTGTATATTTTACCTATTGTAAATAGTGTCACATGGATGGGCATGTTTCTCTGTGGTATATTGACTTATATTCCCTTGGATATATAGACAGGACTGGGATAGCTGGTACATATGGTAGTTCTACTTTTAGTTTTTAGAGGCATCTCCATACTGATTTCCATAGTGGATGCACCAACCTGAATTCCCACTAGCACTGTACTAAGTTTCCTTTCTCACCACAACTTCACCAGCATTTGTTGTTTGTTTTGTTGATGCTTGCCATTCTGACTGGGGTAAGATGGTATTTCAATGTAGTTTTGATTTTCATTTCCCTGATGGCTAAGAATATTGAACATTTTTTCAGATGATTTTTGGCCAGTTATATTTCTTCTTTTAAGAAGTCTCTGTTCAGTTCACTTGACCATGTTTTGATTAGACACTTTTCTCTTTTGGTGTTTAATTTTTTGAGTTCTTTATATACTCTAGATATTAATCCCCTGTGTGATGTGTAGTTGGCAAAGATTTTCTCCCTTTCTGTAGACTGTCTCCTCACTCTGATAATTGTGTCCTTTGCTACAAAATGTTGTTAATTAATGCAACTCCATTTGTCAATTCTTGTTATTGTTTCCTGCATGGTTGACATTCTATTCAGAAAGTCCTTGCCTATACCTAAGTCTTAAAGTATTTTCCCTGTTTTCCTTTAGCATTGTCAAGGTTTTAGGTCTTAAATTAAGGTTCTTGTTCCATTTTGAGCTGAGTTTTGTACAAAATGGCAGATGGAGGTCTAGTTTCAGTCTTCTGCATGAGGATATCCAGTTTCTCCAACTCCATTTGTTGAAGAGGCTATCTTTTCTCCAACTTATGATTTTACCATCTTTGTCAAATATAAAGTAGGTGTAGCTGCATGGGTTCCAAATTTCTCTTAACATCTAATTTGATTTAAATTCATTTTAAGTCTCAAATAATTACAGATTCACAATCTCTTCTTCACAATAGCCCATTTAGTGGAAAAATCTGCCCTTGGCTGATGTGGGACTCTTAATAGTCTTCATTTGGCCCTCTTTGTACAACTATTCATGTTTCTTTCTAGACATAGTCAAATATTGGATTACAGTTTGTTACTTCAGCATTAGAAATTCTGTAGTATGTTTAGTATAATCACTTTCTAAAGTCCAACGGTTTTGGATCAGAGAAGCAATATGTGGCATTGTGCTAGGTGCAAAAAACAGAAAAACCAATCAATGACTAATCTTAAGCCTCAACTCCTACAAATACACAATTAAATTAGAATATAAAAGCTTTGTCATTGAAACATAGAAAATTCTCTAGAAACACAAAAGAGGGTGCAATTTCTTCTCCAGAGAGGTGAAGGAGAAAAAATCATGGAAGATGTCTCATTTGAACCGGACTTGGAGAATGAAGAAGGTTACCAAGTTGAGACCCTCTAGCCATTGGCACCTGCTTAGATAAAAAATCGTCATTTCAAGATACATCCATTGAGTGGAATACATATGGGAGGGTGGTTGAAGAGGTACTTGGAAAAGGGAAAGTCTCAGGTTCCCAAGGGCTTTTGCAAATCAAAGATATTTGAGTTGACTCAATGGTTCTAAAACTTTAATGTTCATAAGAATCACTAGAGAATCTTGTTAAGATTCAGATTCAAGAATTCTGGGGTGTGGCTAGCAATTTTTTATTCCTGCCATGCTCTGAAGGGATGCAGAAGTTGGTGGTCACAGTAGCACACTGTTGAAAGCTAGGCTCTATACCTGAGCTACCCACCACCATGTGTGCTAGTTAAATTTAAATTACAATTATTAAAAGTTAAATAAAAGTTAAAATCCAGTTCTTTAGCTACACTAAACACATTCCAAATGCTCAATAGACACCTGAGGTCAGTGGCTACTATACTGGAGAGTACAGAAATAGAGCATTTCCAGCATCACATGAATGTTCCTTTGGTCAGGTCTCAGGCCAGAAAACAATACTGCACCATGAAGCATTTTTAGATAGCAATATGATACCAGCTAGTGAAAATAGCTAATATTGAACACATCACTTACCATGAGCCAAAAGCTGTGGTCATCTTAAAATACATCTATAAAATCTTTAGAGTCCTCCATTCAACAGGTGGAGCCTCATTCTACACCCCTTCAGTGTGGCCTCACTTCTAATGAATGAAATATGGCAGATAGAGTAGTGTAACTTCTGAGTCTCTGTCACTAAAAAAAAAAAAAATGATGGCTTCCTCCTTGTGCATGTTCTAGCTCACCCTCCCACCCCAGAATCTCTCAAAGGGAAGCCAGCTGCCAGATTGTGAAGACATTTAAGCAGTCTAATGGAGATGCCCACAGAGGCACCAGCCAAAAAACATGTGATTGAGCTATTTTGAAAGCAGATAATCCTCCAGTGTCAAGACTGGTGCATCCCCAGCTGACATCTTTTCTTTTTAATAAATCAACATACAGCATGATATTATAATATACATACAGAGAGTGCCAAAATATATATATATATGTCTCTGGAGAAAAACTTGCCATTTTGCTGCTTTAAGAATGTGCCATAAGCTTGTTCTATTAACTCCTGTCTCACGTGTGCATTGTTTGGTAGACTTCTATGCTGAGTGTGCAAACTGTTCCAACACCACAGCAGAAGAAGCCGGACCAGATCTTCCCTTCTCCAGGTCACACACAGTACCATGCAGCTCAAATTTACCATGAATGTGTGCAGTTGTTGGGTGTGTTGGAGGGTCTGTTGTACACTCATGCCTCCACTACTCTACTTCCACAATGTTCTCGAATTTCAGATACTTCAAAATGGTCTTGTGCTCCTTGAACAACAACCATGCTTCTGGCATTTTCTTTGACTGTCCTGCCTATCTCGTGGTGGCACTAGCATTCATTTCATTTATGCCATCTTTTGAGTGAATGTCATGCTACACATTGCTAGCGTAGCTCAATTCAACTTCAAAAAGTAATACATATATAATATCTCTTCAAATATGTATGAATTTTTTGGAATCTCTGGTATATACAGTAAAATGTTCAGTATGTGGTTGTTGTAAGGTCCATTGAGTCATCTCCAACTCATAGTGACCCTCATAGGATTTTCAATGGCTGATTATTTCAGGATTGCCTCTAAAGTGGATTGCCACATCCTTCTCCCATTTTTGTGGTGTTGGGAATCAAACCCAGGACTTCAGAGACTGCAGAGTGGTGCTCTACTAACTGAACTAAATCCCAGCCTGCCAAAATGTTCACTATAGTGGAACAATTTAACATATCCAAATATCACATAGTTACTTGTTTTTCTCCCTATGGCAAAAGCAACTATAATCTACTAATTTAGTAGCACAAATCCTGAATACAGTACAGTGTTATGAACTGTAGTCCCCATGTTGTACATTACATTAGATCTTTGGATTTGTTCATCCCCCATATTTGTCGCTTTATATTCTTTGAACTACATCTCCCCCCAGCTGACATCTTGACTACAACTTCATAACAGACCATAAATTGAAGCTACTTCCAAATTCCTGACCCATGGAAACTATAAGATTTTAAATGCTTGTTGTCTTAAGCCTCTAAGTTTTTGAATAGTTACATAGCAATAGATAATTAATATACCATTCTAATATACTGTTCTTTGCATATTTTAACTCATAATAACCCTTTCATAGAACTTATCCTTTTATCCCCATTTTACAGATAGGGAAGCTAAGATACTTACAGGCTAATTAAATTGTCCACAGTCACACACTAATGAGCATGAGAGGGGAAATTCAAACAGGAAGTAAGGATCCAATGCTCAGCTTTCAGCCCTACTTTTCTGCTCTACCTCAAATCAGTCAGAATATATCTCTGGGGGGACAGTGTGAGGTACAACTTAAGGGAGCCATTGAAGAAGAGATTACTTCCTCTTGTTTCTGGCTGCATATTAGAGTCACCTAGGAAGCTTATACTAATGGCTGCTCCTCACCCCAGATCAACTGAGGTTCAATCTATGAGGTGCAATCCAAGCACTGGGAGTTCTTAAATGCCCCTCCCCCATAATTCCCAGGAGGAGATGAGGTCAAGATCAAAAGACAGAATTTTACTGCTCCATTATGGGCCCAGGAACTCATTAGGAGCAGAATTCATATCTCAGCCAGCTTGTCCAGGTGCCTGTACATTAAAGTTTGAGCAACACTGCTCTAATCCCTACCCCAGGCCACACCTGGCATGGGAAGCAACTGAACATCAAACATGCAGGCGCATATGGTATTTGCTGCAGGAACCGAAATTGGGTGCATAGAGAAAAACTAAGCTTAGCATTTTCTAAAGTAGTTCTTCAAAATACCACAAAGATGGGAGGAAAGAAAACTTGAAGAGACAGGTGGGAAAAGCAGGAGAGAACAAATAACTTCTCTCTGTGTCAAAGAGAAGTAAAGAACTCCAGGGGGTGATCAGCAAAAATTAGGGTGTCAGAGAAGAACTGCCTTAGAAGACAAAAATCAAACAAGACAGGAAAATTGCCTCTCATTGGTTTGAGGCCAGGGGTAACACTATACTGACTGCATGGCTTTGGAGGTTTTGTGAAAAGAATGTGGGAAACTGCTTTATTCTAGCCTTATCTGTCTGCAGTATATAACATGCCAGGAAAAGTTGTAACTTAAAAGGAAGGAAACGAAACATCTTCCTTTCTCTCTATTCAGTTTGCAGCAGTATAATTAGAGTTAATCCTCTATTATAACTTACTCATAGACTTTAAGGTTTATCAATGCCAACTGCTATTTACTTGTTTATTTATTTAATAATCCATGTTATACTGTTTATATGTTCTGCTAGGTGCCATCAAGTAGGGTCCAACTCCTAGCAACCCTATATACAACAGAACAGAAAAGGCACTATATCTGACAGTGCTTCTCTTCTATCTACAGGGTTTTCAATGGATGATTTTTTCAGAAGTGGGCTTCCAGATCATTGTCCTGTTTTTTTGTTTTGTTTTGTTTTGTTTTGTTTTTTGCAGCACTGATGATCAAATCCAAGGCCTCAGAGCGTGCAGAGCAATGCTCTACCAGTTGAGCTAAACCCTAACCCATATCTGTTATTTAAAAGCCAATTACATCAAGCATTTCCTTCATCCTCTGCAAAGCTTCCAAGGAAAAGATTTCCTATCAGTCCACAGATGACAAAAGGAAGGTCTAGGGGGACTATTGATAGCACCCTCCTTCCTCAAACGATGATAGTAGAAGCCACTCCCCATGTGATTGCTTAGGCAAAAGAAGCTTCTTCCGCCTGTTGAAAAGAAGGTACAACTCAAAGGTGAGTCCAACACTACTTATAACACACATGGCAGTCCTACAGTGGTCATCAAAGCTAGCATAGACTGCAGGGCTCCACCCCCAGAATTTCTAATTGAGTAAGTTGGCCATGGCCAGAGAATTTGCCTCTCATAACCAAGTTATGCTAATGGTGGTCCCAAAACTACATGGTAAGACCACTGCAGGAGAGCATAGTAGGGAATATTATAACCTAGTGTGAAGGAACTAGGACTCTGAGGCAGTGTCATGGTTTAAATCCCAACTCAGTTTCTTTTAAAATATGTGATCTTAGATGGGTTTCTTAACCTTTGTCTCCATTTCCTTATTTTAAAATGAGGATAATATCTGGGCTATTTCTTAGAGTTGTCATAATGCTTAGAAATGTAAGTTAATATAAATCACACAAAACATTTCTTAGCAAACTGTAAAAGTTTTCTTGTTGTCAGCCACTAATATCAATGCAGGTTGAAGACAAAAGAAAATTGTTTGTGTTGGCTTTGTCAGCATAATGTATGCTTCCTTAGTAGAGCAAAAGGAAGGAAGGAAGGAAGGGAGGGAGGGAGGAAGGAGAGAAGGGAGGAAGGAAGGGGAAATACATAGTTATTTATTCAGTTATTTTATTGTAAATATACCTATCAATCTATTTTCAGATACTACATATGAAGCACTGATCCATGAAATGAGAATATAACATGATTTTCTGTCATTTAGAACATACCATATTTCAAAAGCCTGCAGCCATAGCACTGTGGCGTCTGATCCTGTCAGATCTTGGAAGCTAAACAGGGTCAGGCCTGGTTAGTCCTTGGATGGGAGACTGCCAGGGAACACCAGATACTGTAGGCTTGGGAAAAGGACCCAGCAACCCACTCCCCAAAATCAATCTGCCAATGAAAACCCTATGAATAGCAGAGATGCACTGACAATAGTGTTTCGCCTGTTGTACGTAGGGTCACTATGAATCAGACACCAACTCCATGGCACCTGACAACAACACAACAAATTTCAAAATAGGAATAAGCAAATTGTGTCACAAGCTTTGCTACAACGTACTCAAAGGACAACTGATCTTTAAAAAACATCTTATCCACAGCAATTATTAAATAAGAGTTTAATAACTCATGTTATGGCCTAAAAGGAAGAGTTATCTGACAGAAAAAGGAAGTGAGAACATCATGGCAGAAGATTTAGGAGCAGGAATTAAACAGAACACAAGAGAGGCAGTAGAGACAGTCAGGGAGATGAGCACTCAAAATGGCCACCACTGTTACTCATGTTGGGAGACCAAGCGAACAGGAGTTCAGTGTCTGGAACACAACACCTAGTCTAAGCTAAGGTAGAATGAGCTACAAGAATTTAGCAATACATATTCAGACAGACCATAAAAGGCTCAAAGAAAAGGAGAAGGAAGCAGGTAAGTGGAGGTATCTGGTATTGCCTAAAGGATGCAGAGGCAAGAATTTAAGTCCATCTGTAAGTTTTTATAATGTAGTCCTTTCTTCCTCTCATGAAAATATCACAAATGGAACTCTCAGTACTCCATTTTCTAGCCCCATGTTCTTCGAATTCGATTTCCTACTTTATCTCAGTTACCTTTTGTCCCAGTCAAACCCACTGCTTACAGTAGTCCCAAAACAGAATCTAATGTGCAGCAGCCATGCCTGAGTTAACACTATTCTGTCCACTTGAAATGAACCCCTCTTTTTACTGGATCCTTCCCACCTTTCAAGTCAAATCAAAATCAATCCTCTTATTCCCCTGAAGTAAACTTAACCTCTCCTCCCTCTGTGGCCTTGCACATACTTTGAAAGTGCTCTACCACTGAGCTGCAACCTCAGCTCCTTTTTATTTATTTATTTTTAACTTTGAGACAGGGTCTCACTAAGTTATCTCTATCCTCTAGCCTCAAACTCATGATCCTTCTGCTGTAGCCTCCCCAATCACTGGGATTAGAGACATGTGCCACCACCCTTGGCTTGGTAGCTACTTTTCTTGTTGCCATGACAATATAGCTGATGGAACAACTGTGGAGGAAGGGCAGGTTTATTTGGCTCACAGTTTAGAGGATCTTGATCCATAGAGTGGCGAGGTATGGCAGTGCAGTGGGCAGGAGGGTCTGTGGTGAAAGATTTCACATGATGGCATCAGGAAGCAGAGAGAGAACCAGAACTGCAGTCTAAGTGCCCTTCAAGGAGCTGTCCACAGTGACTCATTCCACAAGCTAGGTCCCACCTCCCAAAGCTCCACAGCCTCCCATCACAGCCCACCTTCAGACCCAGGCTTAAAACACATGACCTTTGGGGGATATTTATATTCAAACCATCATATCAACCTTTCTGTTGGTGTTTGCTGGGATTACCTTTCTACTCTGGAATCCTTGTCTTAAAATCTATCTAAAGGAATCCATGACAGTGCTCAATAAATACTGGTAACCAAATACCAGTATTTGGTTAGATGACTTAAATTTGTGGAAGAAACAAGATTAAAAGGAAAGAGAAGAAACTCCAGGAAAAGTGACCTACATCCTCGGATGAATTTTCAGGAGAAAAATCAGCAGAATCCAGAGTTCTTCCTGGCATTGAGTTTAAAGGCTAGAGAAAAGGACAATCAAGACTGGGTGGGTCAGAAGAGACTAAATTTTTACAATGATCTCCCCCATGAAATAGTCAGAGGGAAATCTCATGAGATTTCTTTGTAATTATTGTGTGTGTATGTTTATATGCATATTGTTGTTTATTTTTATATGCTATTGAGTCAGGTCCAACTCATAGCGACCCTATGCACAACACAATGAAATATTACCATACACTGTGCTATGCACATAATCTTTTTGTATTTGAGCCCATTGTTGCAGTCACTGTGTTTCTTCTCATTTTGAGTCATGCCATATCCCAGCAAAAGGAGGTCCCAAGGGGCTTTACCTCATTCTCATGAGTAAGGTTGACTCTACTTTGAAGAGGCAACTCTTCCCCAGGCGTCTTCTGAATGGCTTCTAACCTGATTTCTGAATGCCTTCCAACCTGGAGGGCTCATTTTCCAGCAGTATATCTGACAATGTTTATCTGCTATTCATAGGGTTTTCAATGGCTAGTAGTTTCAGGAGTGGACTGCCAGGTCCTTCTCCCTAGTCTGTCTTAGTCTAGAAGATCAGCTAAAACCTGTCCACCATGGGTAGTCCTGCTGGTGTCTTAAATACTGATGGCATAGCTTTCAGCATCACAGCAACATGCAAGCCCCCACAGTTCAATAAGCTGACAGACATGTGGGGGATGTATACATACATGTATGTGTGTGTGTATGTATGTAAATATATATATATATACATATATATGTGTGTATATATATATATATATATATATATATATATATATATATATATATATGTAGTGGGCTAGGGTTTAGCCCAGTTGGTAAAGTCTTGTGCTGTACCCTATGAGGACCCAGGTTCGATTCTTAACACTATAAAAACAGGAGAAGGAGATGGTTATCCACTCCCAAAGCAATCCTGAAACGATCAGCCATTGAAAACCCTATGAGGGCACCTAATAACAACAACAGGGCTTTGCCTCCAGGAGTGGGATTTGTACCCTTAAAAAAAAGAAGTCTTAGAGCTCATTCATCCTCCCATGTGAGCACACAGTGAGAGGGTGGTGAGCTGCCCCCTGGAAGAGAGCCCTCACCACAGCCTGATGGTGCTGGCTTTGATGATCTGATTTCAGACTCCCTGGCCTTCAAAATGATGAGGAATAAGTTTCTGTTGTTTATAAGCCACTTGGTCTGTGGTATTTTGTTATAGCAGCCCAAATGGACTAAGGCACACAGGAAACTAACAGGCCAGCCATCCTTCATGACCTTCTAAGAAGTGGCCAAACAGCTTCTTTGACTATCAATCCTTCTTATTTACCTCCAGCCTAAATCCCAGCGGCTTGGGAGGCAGAGGCAGGAGGATTGCAAGTTGGAGACCAGAGGCAGTCTGTGTAACTTAGCGAGACCCTGTCTCAAAAAAAGTAAAAAAAAAAAAAAAAAAAAAAAAAAAAAAAAAAAAAAAAAAAAAAAAAAAAAAAAAAAAAAAAAAAAAAAAAAGGGCTGGTGCAGCTCAGTGGTCCAGCACTTGCAAAGCATCAGGTGTGAGGCCCTGGGTTCAACACCCAGTACCACAAAAAAAAAAAAAAAAAAAAGGTGAGTCTAGGCAGAAATTTATTGGAATGAAAGTTCTCTGACTGTCTTTCACGTCTCTTACCCCAGACCAAATGCAGAACAACTTCCGGTAGACCTACTTCCTCATAAGGAATATCAGATGTACAAGATAGAGAGATTGGCTTCTACTCCCTGACAGAAAGTTGAATTTTGAAAGTCCTTTTGCTATAGCCACTATGGTGAGTCATATGAAAGTTTTTTAGGAGAATTTAAGAAATGTCACCAGGAGTTTGGAGCATTCACAAATAAGTTCTGGTGTATGCTTTCTGCCAGGAGAAGTTTGAGTATAGGAGGGTGGGGAACAGCTAAATCCAGCTGCAATGGGCAAAAGGATTTCCTATGTTGAAATCCTGGGTGCCAAGGAGATGAATATTAGGAGATGGGAGTTGGGGAAGAGGTTAGGTCATGAGGACAGGGCAAGTTTCAGGCCATCTTTTGGTGGGGTGAGGAAGGGTGAGTTGATTGATCAGGTTCATGATTGGAAGATGGGCCCCAAGCATCTTCATGGCACTCCAGAATAGGGAATCCGTTTGGGAAGAGGGAGAGGCTGTCTGGGATATGCAATGAACAGCAGGAGGCCAGGAACTGAGCAAGGATCCCAGAAAGACAAGCAAAGAGTGAGTCCCCAGATTCAGGAATGCAACATCTAAAAGTTCCCTGTGAAGGCATGCAAAGAGCCCCTAAGAATGTCCCACTAAAGAACAAGCCTTTGGCCACCAGGCATCACAGAGGCAAGCATGTCCAGCATCTAGCAGCTGAGAGAGACAGAGACACCGAGCACTGGCTGAGAAAAAAAGCAAACCCGCAAATAGGATGCTGGTGCAGGAGTGGAATGGTAAAAGAATAAATCACGATTCCTTCCCCTTTCCCAGCCCCAAGCCATGAGTCCTCAGGCCTGAGCTGTAGGAAAAGAACATTTTTCACTGAAGGAAACATTGAAAGTATTGATGTAGTTTGGACTACATTTTATAACACAAAAATGAGACTGTTCTTATGGCTGAAAGTGAACAAAAAACTGTCATCAGGAGGAGGGGAAGCAAGGGAAATGCAACAAAGAATGTTTAAAGTCAGTGACAGAAGGAAAATAAACCCACTTCCTGTTTTTGCTTCCATCAAGTTAGGCCCATTCAATAAACCAGGTATAAATGCCAACAGGAAATGCTGTAAAGTTTTTACCAGCCCCTTCTTCTCTTTATGATATAAAAATAGACTGGAGACTACCAATTACTTTTTTCTATTCTACATCCTTAGGAGCAATTGGTCATTATAAGGCAGCTTCTCTTGAGGCTAGCTTTATAGGTATCTAGCATGATCTCATTTATAAATACCAGCAGAGTCAACTGAAGAGTATTCAAACAAATACAAGTTTTCCTGATTTTACATGAGGCAGTTCCAGTAATTCAATGGCTCAATGACTTCAGAGTCCTCTGAAGCACATACCCCTGAGCACATACCTTGGCTCGCCCTCCTAACCACAAAATGGCTGCTGAAGATCTCTAACACATTCTCACTTGACAATGGCCAGAGATAAGAACACAAACATATTTTTTCCTTTGCTCTCCTTATTAGATAAAAGAAAATATATGTGGATACCCTCCAGCCAACTTTACTTACAGGCCAATGATAGGATTTGATCATATGCCATTCATAAACCACTCACTGGAAAGGAAACCAAAACTACCACAATTGGCTTGGATTTAATAAGATTTACCACTGGGAACCAGGATGAATTGAAGCCCAAAGCCACCTGATACATTAATAAAGTATGATCTCTTAAAAGAAAGATGAGGGGCAACTTCTGATTGAGAACTAAGACAATTATATATACTGAAGAGGGCTATTTGTCCTTCCAAGTTAAGAGAGATGCTATCTCAGAACTTCTTCAATTGTGGTGTTGGGAAAACTAGATCCCCATGCAGAACACTGAAACTAGATCCTCTCTCACCTTATACAAAACTCACCTCAAAATGGATCAAAGACCTTAACGTAAGGCTTGAAACTTTGAACCTACTAGAGAAAATCATAGAGAAAGCACTTCAAAATATAGGCATAGTCAAGGACTTTCTGAACAGGACTCCAATAGCCCAGGAAATAATAACAAGAATTGAAAATGGGTTTATACCAAATTAAAAAGCTTCTGCAGAACAAAGAAAACAACAGAATGAAGAGACAACCTATAGAATACGAAAAATCTTTGCCAGCTATTCATCTGATAGAAATTAACATGTATAATATATAAAGAACTTAAAAATTAAATACCAAAAGAAAAAATAATCAAGTCAATATATGTGCAAATGAACTTAAACAACAATTCTCAAAAGAAATACAAGTGGCCAATAAATACATGAAAAAATGTTCTCCTTCCTTAGCCATCAGGGAAATGCAAATCACAACTATCTTGAGATTCCATCTCACCCAGGTCAGAATGGTAAGCATCAAAAAAACAAACACCAAATGCTAGCAAGGATGTAGGGGGAAAGGAACCCTTCTATAATGTTGGTGGGAATATAAATCAGTGCAGCCACTGTGGAAATCAGTATGGAGGTACCTCAAAAAACTAAAATTAGAACTACTATATGATCCAACTATACCACTCCTGGGTATATACCCCTAGGAATTGAAGTTGGCTGACACTAGACATACCTGCACACCCATGTTCATTGTGGTGCTATTCACAATAGCCAAGTTATGAAATCATCCTAGATGCCCATTAATGGATGAATGGATAAAGAAAATGTGGTATATATAAGCACCACTCTGCAGTCTCTGAGGTCCCGAGTTTGATTCCCAGCACTGCAAAAATGGGAGAAGGACATGGCAATCCACTCCCAAGGCAATCCCGAAAAAATCTCCCATTGAAAACCCTACAAGGGTCGCTATGAATCAGACACGACTCGAGGGCACCTAACACACAAAACATACAGAGTGGAGTTTTATTCAGCCATAAAAATAATGAAATTATGTCATTTGCAGAGAAATGGATAGCACTGGAGATCATCATGTTAAACAAAACAAGCCAGACTCAGAAAGACAAATATCAAATATTTTCTCTCATATATGGAATCTAATTTTTTAACAGGCATAAAAGTAGAAAAGGAACTATTTGGGAGGAGGAAGGGGATCCCTGGGAGTCGGGGAGAGGACAAGACAGGGTAATGGGGGAGGTGAATATGATCAAAGTACATTATATACAAGTATAAAAACATCATAATGAAACTCATCATTTTATACAATGAATACACACAAAAAGAAATGAATGAAAGGAAGAGCAATGTTGTCTAAGATAGGGTCTCTAGAAGCACCATCTGAGCTGTGGTTTACTATAGGAGCATTCACTGGAGAAGGGAATGGGAGGAGCAGGCTGGGATGGAGAAGTTTGTTAATCAAGGAGGAAGTGGTTTCAGGGCAAGGAGGCTGGTGTTTCATACCCCATTTTCTGTCTGTCATTGTTTGTGAATTTCTGGAAGTATGTAAACTCCAAGGCAAGGTGACTCCCCTCAATGGGAGACAATTCTCTAGAGAAAGGAACAGCTATGAGTCATTAGCACCCAACACTCACAGCATCGGGCTATGCGTACACAGTCCAGTAACATGAGTATGGACAAGGCACTACCCATGTCCATCATTGATGGACACTGGTACTAGTCCTAAGGACAAGAAATTTAATAGCCTGCCAGAATAGTTTTCTCTCCAAGATGGTGGCACATAGGGCCAGGCTGATCTTTCCCACATCAGGATAATGATGGAAAGTGTAGTCGTCCCAGGCCATTGAGCAAATAGCTGTTCATCCTTGGGACGAGCACAAACCTACTAGTGTGTTTCCAGGTCCAGCACTTAGCTCTCCACAGTACAACTGACTTCCAGGTACTGCTTCTGGAGTTTCAGCAGGACATGGAACCGAAGATGAAAATCATTTGGGGCTGGAGATGTATTGTAGCTCAGTGGTAAAGTACCTGCATGGCATGTGTGAGGTCCTAGGTTCATTTCTAGTGCCACAATAAAAAAGTAAAACTTCTCTTAAAGGATGAAAAGCATCTCCGCTGATACCTGCCCTGTTCTCATTCTGCCTCCCTGCTAGGAAGTACAGCAAGCCACACCCTCAGCCTTCCAAGCTGCTCAAACTGCTAGTCTGGCTCCCTCGGTGGATCTCAGGGGTCTCATCCTTGAAGTGGAGAAAACAACTGAACCTGGAGAGTCATTTGTTCTTATCTGGTGATAAAGGATCAAAGGGAGGTCAAGATGGATCACCCAGAGCCTGGGGTCCAGTTTCCAGCCTGCAGTATGTTATCCAACCCACACCCTTTAGACCAACCTCACATTGCCAACACCCTGACAGGCACATGTTAAGTAGCTCTGTCACTTTCAAATTTCATTCCTGGTGGCCTCTGGAATGATGATAGCTCAGCAACCCTAGTTCCTCTTTTTCACAAGAAATGGAAAGGCTTTAGAAGACTCCAAGAAAATGAACAAGTCTTCCTTTCCAAGTAATCTATTTTAAAAAGTATGGGTGGAAGCCAGGCATGGTGGTGCACCCCTATAATCCCAGCACTCCAAAAAGCTGAAGCAGGAGGACCACAAGTTCCAGGCCAGCCTGGGATACACAGTGAGACTCTGTCTCAAAACACAAAACAAACAAAAAAGCACACAAAAAAGGTAGGGGTGGAATTGCAATGAACAGACTAATTTCCTCTTAAAATATAACTAGAATTTGAAAGTAGGAAGAAAGAAGGCCTGAATAAATCTCCTTTGGCAGAAGCCAAAACATTTGAGAACAACTTGACTATTCTGGCTGTTATCTACAACAGGAAATGGAAAGAATTCTGAAGCCAACCAACAATTACTATTAGAGAAGTCAATGCTTCTAACAAGCAAGGACTTGCAGCAAAAATATAAATAATATATACAAATTATAAATATATTAATATAATGTTATATTAATATGTTAATATATTACATATATTTTTATATTTTAACTTCCTACATTTACATATTATCCCCTGTATTTATTGGAAGCTCTTTTCAGGAAGGGTTGATTGAGGTTCACCATTGTATTCCCACCCCCACTACCATGCATTATACACAGAAGGCATTCTATCAATATTTGTGGAATTTATGAGTAAACAAAATGAGTAGAAATTTAGTTAAACCACTTTATGATCTGCTACCAACCATCATTAATAGTACAACTTATCACTTACCCAACTAAGAAAAATATTGGAACAAGTCTTCTTAACACTTTAACACCTTAGGTATAAACGACTTGCCAAGAACAGACTAAACTGCAAAGCCTTTAGAAGCAAAAGCTGCCCCCTAATGCACTTCAATAGCTGCAAATAATTCTGAGGGCAAAAAGAAATTCATTACATAAGGATGCCCTCTGCTGGAAAACAATCCCTTCCACTAAGCACAAAGGACAAACTCCATGGACTCATCTGTCTTTCACATTTCCCATCAAAAAATAAGACCACAGTCTGAAATCCTAATGTATTAAAAGGCTTGTAAACACCATGGAATAATCTTAGAATGCCATTGTTCTCACTTTAGGTGGACTCATTCAAACCAAAACACAGGAAAAAAGAAGTCTTCTCAAACCCAGAAAAGAAAGGTGTTCGGGTTTCAGCACTCAGCATTTGGTGTGTGTCCAGTTTTGTCCCATCAGTGCTGTCTTCAGAGACTGCCTGATTTGGACAAATTTTTTTTAGGACTGGGATCACTAAGTATCATCTGCCTGCAGCTGTACCACTGTCGCAACCAATCCTGTCAGATCTCAAAAGCTAAGCAGGGTCAGGCCTGGTTAGTACTTGGATGGGAGACCTCCTGGGAACACCAGGTGTTGTAAGCTTGGGAGAAGGACCCAGCAACCCACTCCCAAAAAACAATCAACCATTGAAAACCCTATGAATAGCAAAGAAGCACAGAGAATAGTAGTTTGCCTGTTGTATGTAGGGTTGTAAGCTTGGGAGAAGGACCCAGCAACCCACTCCCAAAAAACAATCAACCATTGAAAACCCTATGAATAGCAAAGAAGCACAGAGAATAGTAGTTTGCCTGTTGTATGTAGGGTAACTATGAGTCAGACACCAACTTGATGGCACCTAACAACAACATAAAATTCTCAACAGTGATCTACACTTAATGTCACAACATCATCGCTCTCACTCTTTAGCCTGTTTTAATCAAACTTCTGTCTCCACTGCTCTTCTAGAACAATTTTCACTGAGTCACCAAGGAAGACCACATTGCCCTGCCTGGTGGTCAATTCTTAACTTTCCTCTTATTTGGCCTTTGCCACCATTTGTTACAGTTACTCTGTGCTTTTCAGAACATGCTTCTCCTCTCTTTGGAATATCTGGTCTACCTCCTACTTCTCTAGCTATTTCTTCTCAATCTCTGCTTCTGGCTTTTCTCCTCTGGTTGAAGCTGAAGTGCTCAAGCACCTCAGGCCTCTGTTCTGGCCCCAATTCTCTTGGGATCAATAAAATGTTAAATAAATATGTAGATATGCAAATACATATACCTTTGATGGTCCCCAAATTTTATTTGTCCACTTTTTTTTTCCTATGCTCCAGTCTAAGCATAGATGTTCTCAGTCTTCCCATGGCTTTATAGGCCTGCTGTACATTGAGCATTCACACATCCCATGGCTGGGCTCCCCATGGATTCCAGCCTCCCATTTCACATCTCAATTTAGCAAACTAAACCTGTTCAAAATGAAATTACTGACCTATCCCCAACCAATAGTTGCCATGTCTATAAATGACACCTTCCTTCACTCAGTTGGTCATGCTAGGGACCTGGGAGCCATACTGCTCAGTCTGCTCCTTGTCTAGTCCAGCCCCACTTACTGCTGCAGCCTCTTCTCCTCCTCTTCCCTCTCATACACTGTGCCCCAACCATACTGGGTTTCCTTCCTATCCTTAAACATAGGACACTTCTACATCGTGGGAACTTTGCACTGCTATTCCTTCAGCTCCTCAATTTATCCACTTCCAAAGTAATCACTATGAATTCTATGGTATCAAATTAAATATCAGTTCCTCAAAGAAACCTTCTCTGAGCCTCCAATGAAAACAAACCCACCTCTGCTTTCTCAATACACGCTATGTATTCTTCAGGCTTGTGAAGGTTTTTTTATCTGGGTGATCATACTTAGTATCTGCTTCCTCATTAATCCTGAAGTTCCATAACAGCAGGTAGGATACCTATTGCTAGCATATACTAGGTCCTCAATAAGTATTTGTTGAATGAATATTGTATGAAATGTTTTCTAAATGTTTATGAGCAAAAAAGACTGAACATTTTATAAATGCAAATAATTCCACATTAAATTCCATATTCTAAATGTTCCACTAAACTTATTAGAGTGTTATGGTCTGGGAATAATGAGGAAATACCCTGGTGATTTCCGAAGATGTCAACATACACTTGCTAGAAGTCACCGTCAGCTATGTTGGATGATAAGGCACTCATGGGAGGAGGGAGTTGGGGTGAGATGTAATAATGGCTTTCAGGGCTCTGTTGCTAATCCCTATTTTCCCACATCCCTTCTTTTATTTCTGGGTACCTGTTACCAGATTTCTCTGATACAACATACCAGTTTATTTTTACTTTTCATGCTAAGAGCTGTGTCTGAGTCTTCTATTTCTGTTCCATACCTTTGATGTGTTTATCCCTCTTCTCCATACTTTCAGTTCAAATCAATAGTTTATTGTCCTTGTCCTCAAGGAACTTAGACTCATGGATAGTAGATGATACACACCCATGCTAACATGGTGGGCCATCACTGAAAGGTTAACAATGGTCATCTCCAGGAAAGGGGGTGATACCTCAGAAAACTTTACCTTATATATCATTTTAATGTTTCCAAGAAGGATTCATTACCCATAAAGATCAATATAAATAAAGCAATTTTCAATGCAGAAAAAACAACATATACATAGGAAATCATTAGATTATAGGAAAGATGGCATTTTACAAGCCACAACGATCTAGCAAATATTTTGATTTATGTTTATAGGGACAGCAGGCAATGAGCAGCTGATAGGCTGAAATTTGAACTTTTTGATTTTCATCCTGGTCCAGAGCAAGGCCCTAAAGTATCAACATCTCAAGACTGAGTTCTACAGACTCATATATTTAGATGCAAAAAGAGGCCTTCAAGGTAATGGAGTGCTTAATGGTTCAGTGGACACAAAAGTCATGGTTGTTCACAAAGTAAGTTCCAACACTTATTTTAAAAGATTCTTAAGATAGACAGAGTTTGGGGAAACACTAATTTTGTGTTCCTACTTGTTTCTAAGTAGTTTATGATTTAAAGACCACCTGCCTCAGAACTTTCATTATCTATTTATTTAAGCAAATGAATAGTTAGATGTAGTGGGTTTCACTTAGCCCAAAGATTAACTCTACTCAGCCAAAGATGCCTAGTCCACTTTTGTCCTTGTCTTGGCATTAATTTAACAAGAGCACAAAGAATGAGATCTGATTTGGCTAGATACCAGTGCAAAGGATTTCTCTAAAGGATATAGAAATGGGAATTTGAGCCCAAGAATTCTGGAAAACCAGGGTGGGACCCCTAAAAAGTTATTGCATGAGGTCAAGGCATACTCTTTCACAATATACACGCATATATGCACACACACATTTACCCCTAAAGTCCACAAATGCATATAAGCAGTTTTTTGATAAAGTAAAACCAATACTAAAAATACACTAAAAAGAAAAGGGAGAGAGAGAGAGAGAGAGGAAAGAAGAAAGGAAGGAAGGAAGGATGGAAGGAAGAAAAGAAAGAAAGAAAGAAAGAAGAGAAAGAAGAGAGAAAGAAAGAAAGAAGAGAGAGAGAGAGAGAAAGAAAGAAAGAAAGAAAGAAAGAAAGAAAGAAAGGAAGGAAGGAAGGAAGAAAGGAAGAAAAAAAGGAAAGAGAAAGAAGAGAAAGAAAGAAGAGGAAGGAAGGAAGGAAGGAAGGAAGGAAAGAAGGAAGGAAGGAAGGAAGGAATTTTTTAAATTGCAAAGAATTGGAAAAGCTTCTTTCTGGGTTCTCCAATATTGGAATCTGCCTAGTCATGGTGGGGGAGGGTAGCGAGTCATAGCATTGGAGTCTTGTTGCCCCTACTGTTCAGGCTTGTACTTGTATGTGGGCTAAGGGGGTGGGGGTCACTCAGGATCAATTGTCAGCTTCAGGCTGCACTCACTTTAGAAGCTTCCCTTCTTTGCCTGCCAGGAGCTACTGCTGGCCACAATAAGCTTTGCATTCTATGTGCCAAACAGGTCCCCATTCACTCCAAAAGCATCCCAGTTTGTGCTTTTGGATCTCGCCCAGCAGAAAAGCACCCTGTGGGAGGGAAGACACTACAGAAATCAAGTCATCACCAGACCCGGGCTCAAGGTTCTCAGTCCCACTGGCAAAAAACCACATGTAGCAGGGAGGCAACTCTGGAGGCCAAGCATTCACTGGCCCTGGACTCAGAGCTCTTAGCCTCGGTAGGAATCCTCAAGTGATGGTACTTGCTCCTCAGTACAGAGCCCAGGGCCACAGCCACCATGGGCCTTCATAGTCCAAGCTCCCTGATGCCCAAGTTTCTCAGCATGTCCACATCTGACCCTCTCCACACCAACTCTCATGGCCATCTCCCATCCAAACACTGTGACAGGGTATCCCCAGGCTCCCTGAGTTGTGATTGCTACTTGTTTTCACGTCCCCAGGGTAGCTCAGTCTACAAACAATAGGCTCAAGATGATGTCTGCCTACAGCACTCAAGATATGGGGAACCATGAAGTGGATTTCTTCTCCAACACTGGTCTGCCATGCTGGAAGAATCACTGTCACACCAAATCTGAGGCTTGTAAGAACTGTGGGTTTATCCTGAAGCTAGAACTGCTGATCTGTTGTCACCAAGGCTGTCTGTCTTACCTTGTGGGTTTGGCTTTGCCTCCCCTCTCACCACTCAGAGTCAAGGATGGAGTTGCAGGTTATCTCCTACTATTCTTTGCATTGCCTTGTGGTTTCTCCATGCAATTTTTTGTTTCTTTGTGTGTTTGTTTGCTTGCTTGTTCCCTGTCACCTCTTCCATGATTGCCAATGACCTTCCTCGCTTTCTCTCTTCAGAATATAATTCTGTCCTATATATTATCAACAACAACATATTATTCTGACTCTTCTTATTCATGAACTCACACAGAGGCAACCTTTAATCTGCCATCTTACTCCAAATTCCCGACATCATTTAATAAATCATTTTCTCATGAAAATTGGCAGGATGAATTCTGGGATTAGCAACTATAGTACATTGATGGCACTGAGGTTCCATCTGCTGGCATCCTTATATCTGTACATTTGCAGTATTATTTTTAAGATCTTCCCATCAAGGAGTCTGTCTCCCTTCACCTTGTGTCTTACTGTGGTAATGTTGATGCTTTCAGAAAATTAGGAAGCTATTTCTTAAAACTTACTATGGTGTCTTTATCAACAACACACAATATTTGATTTAGCAGAAACAAGAAACACCATTTCTATTGAGTATCTGTTAATTATGGATAATAGAGTGCCAGTTATTATTTGAGGACCCTCAACTCCAAATTCATCCTTCATTGCCTGCTCTACAAAAATGGAGCTCGACTCTATTCCTCCTTTGCAGGCTGGCATGACACTAATTATTGTTGGTAGAGGGCACCAGGGGCCACGGTGTAAGGAAGGGGTTCTCTTCTCACCTAGCTCCTGCAGCTTGTCTTTCCTTGGTGTCTGGCTCCTGAAGTGAATGATTTCTTTAGCACGCAGCACCCAGCAGCCAGCAGCTTCCTGGACAGCACTGAGGCAGATCTCCATGAATATACAGCATGCCAATGAGCAGGCTACCACCAAGTTCCTATCACAGCACCTCAGCCAACCCCCACCATCCAGGGAGCCACTGTCTTGTCCTCCCAACAAGGGCAGAGGGCCTTCAGGGGAGGATTCTTATTGGGAACATTCAGCCCTAGGGGCACCAGCTGCTCTTCACATCTGCTATTCTAGTATTCTTTATCATTCCCATAACATCTTACTACCAAGTCCTAATTCCTTAGATCCCCTGTTAAACCTGGAGTGTCAAATTATATATGTATATTTTTTTTTCTTTCCAAGAACTTGGGAGCTGAGCCCAGGGATTCACACATACTTTGCAAGTGCTCTACCAATGGGTTGCCCTCCTAAGCCCATTTTTGACTTTTTATTTTGAGACAGCAGCTCACTAAGTTACACAGGCTGCCGCTGGCCTCAAACTCACAATCCTCCTTCTTCTGACTCCTGAATTACTGGGATTGCAAGCATGTACCACCATGTCCCACAAAAGTGTATATACATTTTAAAAGATGTTATCTAAGCATTACTGCTTGAAGTTGAATTGAATTGTGGTAGCAATGTGTCATGTGATGGTCTGGATCACTCAACTTCACAGCACCTAACAACAACAACAACACTAATAGCAGAAAAAGCATATGATGCATTCTTAAAACAGAAAAATGGAAACTTTTCATCCCAAGAGGTGTATATATTTTTGGCACCCTCTGTAGTTAATAATTCTCCACCTTAAACTTTCCAGGCTCAAATTACTGTGTACTTCTATTTCCTGGGGTGGACCCCAGCTGATACAAGTAGCTTGGGTTTGTTTTTAAGTAAAGATTGGGCAGAGAAGGCTCCAGTTTAAAGTATGTCTCTATAAAGATGCAAATCTGCAATATCACTTATAGGTACACACCCAACAGAAATGCACACACCAAGGTTTGTACAAGATTGTTCATTTTAGCACTGTTTTTAATAGTCAGAAACTAAAAATTACTATTTTAGTAAAAAGGATGAATAAATTGTTGTTTAGTCACACAATTCAATATTATATAGCAGTGATGATAAAAGAACATGAGTTAATCTCAAAAACATAATGTTGAGACAAAGAAGCCAACACTAGCTGGAGATATAGCTCAGTGGTAGTGCTCTTGCCTAGCATGAGCAAGGTCCAAGATTCCATCCCTAGGACCACAAAAGAAAAAGAAACAACATTAAGTAATGCAATTATATGATTTTAATGCATATTGAATGATAGGATTGGTTCAAGTACAGAAAAAACTAATCTATGGTGTTAAAAGTCAGAAGGCAGTTAGCCTTGGGGAGGTAGAAATGAGTAGAAGGGGCCATGTGAAGGTTTCTGAAGAGACAGCCATTAATGGGTTTCCTAATGTGGTGGCATGAGGGATGGACTGTTTGCAAATCTTGAGCAGCTGATTTACAATATATGTGCATTTTTGTATATATTTTATCAATAAAATATTAAATAAATATATAGATATGCAAATACATATACCTTTGATGTTCCCCAAATTTTATTTGTCCAAGTTTTTTTTTTCCTAGAGAAATGCTTACTGAAGTGGTCAGGGGTAGGTCAGTTCAGGTCCTCTAAGAAGCAGGTTCCAGGACAAGATTGGGCATGCAGGAGATTTATTGGGGGTAAATTTCTATTAAGAATAATGGGCAATGAAGCAGAAGGCGAGAAGACCCTGAAAACTATAGCAAAGATCTGATATGTGTAAAGGAGAGATGGAAGGTAGGATTGGGTAAGAACAGCCTCAGAGAGCAGCTTTGAGAAAACTTAGAGCAGGCCAATAGGGAATTGCTCAAGCAAAGCTGCTTTGGAAGCCAGGTCCAGAGACTCAGGACGCTGAGGCAAGAGAATCTCAAGTTCAAGGCCAGAGGCAGCCTCTGAGACTTAGTGAGACCCTGTCTCAAAATAATGAATGAGAAAAGGGGCTGAGAGTGCACCTCAGTGGTAGAGCACTTGCCTAGCATACACGAAGCCCTGGGCTCAACCCCTGAGTACAAAAATAAACAAATAAATTGCCTTGGAATCATGCATCTTCAGGCAGGCATGGCCCAGATATGGTACTCCTATTGTGCCCAGCCACTGGCTGGTAGAAGTGTGGTCTGCCTTTGATTGGTCCAGAGGTGGGCCAATGGAACTGTCAATCAGCTCTGCTTGGGCAGCAGGAACTTGTGAAGGGCAACCACCAGCAGAAGGCATGCACAGAGGATGTTCCTCAGAATGTTATTTGTCCCAACAAAAGAATAAACAATCTCATTGATGCATGGATAAAGAGGTCACAAAATATAAACAAACAAAAATGGTAGAATAGTAAACAACAGTTAAAAGCAACCAGTTGGATCTACATGTACTAACCTGAATAGATGTCCCAAGATATTACACACTTAAAAAGATACAAACTTAAAAATTGCAGAATTCTTTTCTTTCTTCTGTGACCACAACAAAATCTGGTTTAATTATGAAAATCATTGTTCCTTAGAATGACATATTAAAAAACAATCTGATTAAACTTTCTATCACCATTTTTTCAGCTCTTTAGCTGTACTTTTGGATATTTTATTTTTTAAACAAGTATACACACACAAGAAATTATGACTTAGCTGCCTTGGGTAAACTCATGAATTGACTAACTTATTTTTCAGCATTGCTTTTCTATTGTTCCATTCTCCACCATTTGGCCTAGGCCTTTGAAAATATATTTCAATGGAAGTTTGTATCACTCAGGAAAAAAAAAAAAATCAGCCATTGATGTCAATGGCACCTTAGAGCTTTGTTCTTTGTCTATAGCCTGGCTTACACCTTTGAAATTTTATCCTTTCCCTTTGTCCTTTTTGTCTGAGGAACAAGATATGTATATTATTTGGGGATCTTTGAACCACAAATTATTGCATTCTGTCTACAAAAACTATACTATGTAAGGGTGAGTTCTTCATTCTGGTTTTCTAAGTTTGTTTATTTTTGAAAGAATATTCTTTGGGTGGGCTGAGGTTTAGCTAGTTTGGTAGAGCACTGCTCCATACTTTCTGAGGACTCAGATTCCATCCCCAGCACTGCAAAAATGGGAGAAGGATGCGGCAGTCCACTCCCAAAACAATCCCCATTGAAAACCCTAGGAACATCCCCATGAGTCAGATATTACTCAACAGCACCCAACAGCAACAACAATGCTCTGCACAGCCCCCTTCTTTTATCTAATTGGTTCCTGTCAGGCTTTCCCTCTCCTCCTACCCCCTGACCTGTCTCCCAGGCTGCCTTCTGATATAAGGGGCCAGGAAGGAGACCATTTAAACTGCAAACGAAACTTGGCTCTGCCACTTACCAGCTGAATGGCTTTAGCCAGTTCACTAACCAGTTCTCACCTGAAAACAGGTCCAGTGATAGCAATTATCTCCAAATATTATGAGAATTAAATGAGAAAAAGTCACACAAAGTGCTTAGAATTCAACTGATCAACTAGCTTCAGAATTGATCTTTAATAATACTGGACATAAAACACCTAAATTACCAGAAGTGAAGCTCTGGTGGAAGAGAAATTGCTTTGCATTTCTTTAAAGCAAAAAGTTTATGGTTCTTCTCTTTCCTCAGCAATATGCCCTGGGAACAGTTCCCGACACCTGCAAAGTGACCAAATGCTAGTTGTTAGGTTTGTGGAGACCTGGACAGAGTTAAGAGAAACATGACTCAGCAAAGTGGCTCTCACTCTGCCAAATGAGAATGTCACCATGACCAAATCTCAGCAGGAAACAGAATCCAGGGTGCCTGGAGTCCAACGAATTCCAAGTCATTAAAATCAAGAGCAAAGGATTGGGATTTTAACACGTTTGTAAATGTTGGTCACTTAAGCAGGTCAGCTGCTTACAGATCCCATAAATAGTTCTGTCATTTCCCAATTTCCAGCTCTCACATTAAAATTTTTTATTTTAGATCAAAACAATAAAGACATAAGGGAGAAGTTAACATGAGCAATGTACAATGAAATGCATGTCCGGAAATGTCATAATGAGACCCATTAGGTTGTATATTAAAATTACTAATAAAAAAATTAAAAAATAAATAAAACAGAAAGATCAGAAAATGATATATGACAAGATGCTAAGCAACTAGGAATGACCTTTTAATACATGCACACAGTCATGGCTCTCAGATGGTCAGCCTTTCAAGTCAGAATTACAAATAATTCCCTCTGTTAATAAGTCGCAAACAACCCACTTATCAAAAATGGTCAAATGAATCTGTCAATAGGGGTTATATGGCTTCGTAAGTGTGGCAGATTTCCCAAAGTAACAAGCTCCCAAAGCCCTTGACTGTCACTTAGGGGAGAAAAAAACAAATGATGGAAGAGTTGCCAGAGAATCAGAGAAGCCAAAGACTGACGATGAAGCCAAAGGGTCGGAGGAAGCCAGCAAGGCCAGCTGCAGGCTGCAGGCTAGGCACTTGGCCAGGGCACACAGAGGCTGTTCATTCTCCTGGCCCACCTGTCGGGCAGTGCAGGTGCTGGCTCAACAGTTGGCTTTGCTTCTCTGGCTCTTCCACTATTCCTAAAGAGAGAGGGCTGTAAAAGAGGGACCAGAACACCATCTGGACTTGTAGACTCACTGACCTTTTAACCTGTGATCACAGGATTTGCCTGAAATTGAGAAAGGCAGAATCCAGAACAGACCCAGGATCTCCCAATCCAGAGATTTATTAAGCACTATTTACTGAAATGGTTAAGCAAGAGAAGAAGAGAGAACCTGTCTTCAAAGATGTCCTCACTTGGTTCAATGTGAAGAGAATAGTGCATACTCAAAAAGTGTTAATGCCCACCCTTCCCCGGGGTAAAAATTAAGTTCTAGCTGGTGAATTAGAACCTTAACAATTGCAATGTTAAGTAAATTTGAAATCAATTGTTAGCTCACATATTTAAACTTCTCCCCAAAAAAGCACATTTAGTTGAAATAAACTATCAAATCTTTAGATCCATTTGTAGAACATTGTTTTAAGAACTCTAATAACACCTGAAAAAGTTTTTAACTCTGATTTACCAAAATAAATATTAACATGACCAATCTGACCAAAAGTATTTCAAACACGATGCTTGCCATTTGAAATAGTCTTACAGAAAGTTCTAGCCTCAAACACATTGTAAGCCTTTCTTTTTTTTTTTTTTTACAGATCCCTTGAGCATGTTTCATCTTCTTTTCCTGTTAAGTTCCATTAAATTATATGATGTATATATATTTTTTCTTACAGTCTTCACTAGCAGGAGGATCTATAATGTGTCAGTTGAAGGCATGGGTTTAAGAATCAAACAGATCTATTTCCAATTTTTTGTATGTTTTAATTTTTAATTGGCACATAATTGCACATTTATGGGGCACAGTATGATAATTCAATATATGCACATGATGTATAATGATCAGAGTAATTAGCATTTACCTCTCTTTAATTTACCATTTCTCCATGCTGTGAACTTTTTAACTCCTCACTTCTAGTTCTTATAAAATACATAATAGATTGTTGTGAACTATAATCACTCTGCTATGTTGTAGAGCCTGTAGCGGTAGCCCTGTGGCATCCGATCCCGTCAGATCTTGGAAGCTAAGCAGGGTCAGGCCTGGTTAGTACCTGGATGGGAGACCACCTGGGAACACCAGAAGCTGTAGGCTTGGGAGAAGGACCTGGCAACCCCCTCCCAAAAATCAATCTGCCATTGAAAACCCTATGAGCAGCAGAGAAGCACTGACAATAGTGTTTCCCCTGTTGTACAGAGGGTCGCTATGAGTCGGATACCGACTCGACGGCACCTAACA